>QANX01006517.1:89593-163433 GCA_003254975.1 Ochetophila trinervis
AAAAAAAATTCTCTTACCATCTCTGATTATTTCTTGAAAATGAAAAATGTTGCCGATCAACTCATTGCTGGAGGAGGATTTGTCACTGAAGAAGAATTGGTTTCTTACATCCTTGGTGGTCTCGGATCAGAGTATGAAACCCTGGTTATCAATCTAACCACATGGCCTGTTCTTCCCAACCTTGAAGAGGTAAAACAACATCTATTATATTGTGAGAACAGACTTAATCAACAAAATACCTCTATTGTTTTAGATCTTCACTCGAATTTTGGATCCTCTGTGCATCTAGTGAACACAACTACTACCTCTGACTTGTCTAATGACTTTACTGCAAAATTGAATCATAATGTGCCTCATAGTCAACATGAAGTAGGTTCTCTACATCCTACTTCTAATCCGAGTCTTGTGTTCAACACTGTCAAGTCACAACCCTTACATTTTGGCTCTCCTAATCAAAGCTCTAGTACTCCTACTGCCAATACAAATCCTGTCACTATGGCACCTGAGAGTTACTCTAGGAATGATAAGCCAAAATTTCATGGAAGGGGCAGAGGAAAACCAAACAGATTACAATGTCAAATTTGCAAAAAGATTGGTCATACAGCAGGCATATGCTACTTCAGGTTTGGTAATCCAGTCAATCCTATTACTAGTTCCAATCTGACCATACCTCAAGGCAACATGGTTCAGTTCTCTGGCTTATCACAACCACCTCAATCCTTATGTGGTTCTTATGGTCAATATGGTGGTAGTTCTGGTAATGCACCTATTTCAACCAATATCCCTGGTCAAGTGTTTCAAACCTCTCTACCATTGTTTCCTCAGTTCACTGGAATGGGACCTCCATCTAATATTCGGAGTTCACCTGGCTTGTTCAATATTCCTCAACAACCTCTTCTTGGTCAAAATGAGTCTCCACAAGCATTAACTTCCCATTATATTACACCTGTCCCAGTGGGGGATCCAAGCTGGTATCTGGATAGTGGAGCAACAAACCATGTTGCTTCCACAAACTCAGCACTTCTTCAGCACTCGGATTATAATGGTAAGCATTAATTGCTTGTTGGAAATGGAATTGGTATTAAAATCACTGGGTCTGGCAGCACTGTTATTTCAGGCTTCTCTGGATATATGGTTTTACTCAAAGATGTGTTAATTGTTCCTACAATAGCTAAGAATTTACTTAGCATTTCAAAACTAACTCAAGACAATTATGTTAGTGTTGAGTTCTTTGCTAATGTTTGCTTTGTGAAGCACAAACAGCTGGGAGTAGTGGTGCTCCAAGGAATTCTTGAAGGAGGACTTTACAAGTTAGAGATACCAACCTTGAAGGTCTCTAACTCTCTGTTGAGCCTCTCACATAGGAATCTGTCTTTTCAAGCTCAATCTCCAGAACAGCCATTTGTTGCTTCTGCTTCACAACTCTCTGACTCTTCTTTTGGTGCTGAAAATAACTTCAAGACTGATTTGATCTCATATGTTGCTTTGTCTGTAAATAAGTCTTCAGATGTGTCAATTGATCTTTTACATAGAAGACTTGGTCATTCCTCCTTACCTGTATTGAACCAAGTTCTTAAACTGTGTAATCCTACTTTCAATAATAAAAGCACAACTTCAGATGTTTCTACTTTGTCTTTTTGTGATGCTTGCAAATTTGGAAAGCAACATTGGGAACATTTTCCAGCTGTGTCCACAAAAACCACTACTCCACTTGAGCTAATTCACATAGATTTGTGGGGTCCTTCTCCTACCTTATCAAAAGAAGGGTTTCGATACTATATTAACTTTGTTGATGACTTTACAAGATACACTTGGGTATATCCTTTAAAGACCAAGTCTGAGGCTTTTGGCACCTTTGTTCAGTTTCATAAGATGATAGAGAAACAATTGTCCTTCAAAGTTAAATGTCTACAATCTGACATGGGAGGAGAATATAAGAGCTTTGTTCCCTATCTAAAGGATCATGGTATCCTGTTTAGGCATTCCTGTCCTTATACTCACAATCAGAATGGTAAAGCTGAAAGGAAGCACAAAAGTTTTGTTGAAATTGGTCTCAGCTTTCTGTCTCAAGCACACATGACTCTGGAGTTTTGGTGGGAAGCTTTCAGTGCAGCTGTTTACATTCTAAACAGGCTCCCTACTGTTGTGTTGAGGTATGTTAGTCATTTTTAGAAGCTTTTTAACATCATTCCAGATTATGAAAGGCTGAAGGTCTTTGGCTGTACATGTTTTCCATACCTTAGACCTTATCATAATCAAAAATTTCAGTTTCATACCTCCAAATGTGTGTTTATTGGATATGTTGATGGATTTAAAGGTTACAAGTGCTTGCATCCATCTGGCCGAGTGTACATTTCCAATAGTGTTGAGTTTAATGAAAATGAGTTTCCATTCCTTACTGGATTCTCAAACTCATCAAAGGAAATTTTACCTCAGTCTTTACATGGTATCTTGGAGTCAAATATGGTTCCTACATACTTGAACAAGGTTCACCAGTTAGTTTCTGTTCAAAATCCAGCCTCATTTGAAGCACTCCAAAATTTAGACACCCCGGTTGTTGATCAGACAAATTCTGCAGTACAAATTGGTATTTCTGGTGGAGTTAATATGCTGCATTCTACCAACAGAAGTAGTATGAGAGCTAACACAATTCCAGCATCTCTAATAACAATTCATCCTCTACAAGATGGTGAAATTTCACCTTCATCTGTTCAAAGTTCCAGATCTAGTTCTGCAGGTGGTTCTGTTCCAGCAATTTCTGTTGAGCATGGGATTCTTGCTGCAGCTGTCACTCCATTCTCAGGTGGTTCAATCTCCACAAGTGCCAAATGTGATGCTACTGCTGATACAAGTACTTTTTCTCCAATTCCTATGGCTATTCAAAATTTGACTACCCCGGTTGTTACTAGTTCACAAGGTGTAGCCCAAATTGGTGAAAACTGTCAAATTGAGCATGGGATTCTTGCTGCAGCTGTCACTCCATTCTCGGGTGGTTCAGTCTCCACAAGTGCCAAATGTGATGCTAATGCTGATACAAGTACTTTTTCTCCAATTCCTATGGCTATTCAAAATTTGACTACCCCGGTTGTTACTAGTTCACAAGGTGCAGCCCAAATTGGAGAAAACTGTCAAGTTGAAGTTTCTGGTGCAATTTCTCAGTCCGCTGATTTTAATTTGCCTGGCATCCAACTTGAAGTTAGCTTGCCTATTTCTAATAACTCTCATTCCATGATCACTAGATCAAAGAATGGGATCATTAAACCTACAGTCTTTCACACGGCAAAGAATGCTTCAAAATCTTCAATGAAGTCAGTTCAAGTTCAAACATCTGTGGTCAAGCCCTCACCTCCAGATCTTGGAAATGCCTTCTCCTATGAGCCTAAAACAACAAAAATTTCATTGGAGTGTAAAGAGTGGAAAGCAGCCATGGATAAAGAATACAATGCACTTATGGACACAGGTACATGGTCTCTAGTTCCTTATACTCCTGAAATGAACATTGTTGGAAATAAATGGGTATATAGGATTAAACATAATGCTGATGGTAGTATTGAGAGATACAAGGCCAGGCTAGTTGCCAAAGGCTTTAATCAGAAGTCAGGCTTTGATTACTTTGAAACATTCAGCCCGGTTGTCAAATCCTCAACAATTAGAGTCATTTTAACCTTGGCTCTTACATTTGATTGGCCAGTGAGACAGCTAGATTTCAATATTGCATTTCTAAATGGTACATTACAAGAGACAGTCTATATGGCTCAACCTGAAGGTTATATCAGCCAAGCTTATCCAGCCTATGTGTGCAAGTTACAAAAGGCTTTATATGGTCTCAAACAGGCTCCAAGAGCCTGATTTGACAAGCTCAAATCCTCTCTTGAAAAGAGAGGTTTCATTGGCTCGGTGGCAGACAACTCCTTGTTCATTTAAAGAATCAAGATATTCACTGTTTTGTTCTCATCTATGTTGATGACTTGGTTATTACTGGCTCTAATTCTCAGTTTGTTTCCACACTCATTGCTGACTTAAATAGTGAGTTCTCCTTGAAAGATCTTGGAGCTTTGAACTATTTTTTAGGCATTGAGGTTGCTCAGTCCACAACAGGAATTAAGTTGTCACAAAGGAAGTACATTAATGATCTCTTGGTTAAAACCAAGATGCATGAGGCCAAAAGCTACTCCACACCAATGATCACAGGAAAACAACTATCGGTTTTTGATGGGGACATTCTACAGCAACGTGAAGAGTATAGAAGTGTTATTGGTGCCTTGCAATATCTAACTATCACAAGGCCAGACATCACATTTGCTGTGAATAAGCTCTGTCAGTTTGTTCATGCTCCTCGTGCTACACATTGGGAAGCATGTAAAAGGCTGCTGAGATATTTAAAGGGGACAAGGGATTATGGCTTGACACTCAAGAAACCAGAACTGGATAGGCTTGCTTTTCATGGCTTTGCTGATAGTGACTCGGCTTGCAATCCGGATGATCGACGATCTTGCAGTGGATATTGTGTCTTCCTCGGTCCTAATCTTATCTCTTGGAGCAGCAAGAAGCAATCTGTGGTTGCCAGATCAAGTACAGAGGCTGAGTATCGAGCTCTTGCTAACATTACCACTGAGATGAGCTGGCTCTTACAGCTAACCAAGGAGCTTGGTTTGCTTCTTCAACCACCAATTATTTGGTCTGATAATCTTGGAGCAGTAGCTTTAGCNTCGTGCTACACATTGGGAAGCATGTAAAAGGCTGCTGAGATATTTAAAGGGGACAAGGGATTATGGCTTGACACTCAAGAAACCAGAACTGGATAGGCTTGTTTTTCATGGCTTTGCTGATAGTGACTCGGCTTGCAATCCGGATGATCGACGATCTTGTAGTGGATATTGTGTCTTCCTCGGTCCTAATCTTATCTCTTGGAGCAGCAAGAAGCAATCTGTGGTTGCCAGATCAAGTACAGAGGCTGAGTATCGAGCTCTTGCTAACATTACCACTGAGATGAGCTGGCTCTTACAGCTAACCAAGGAGCTTGGTTTGCTTCTTCAACCACCAATTATTTGGTCTGATAATCTTGGAGCAGTAGCTTTAGCATACAATCCAGTGTTGCATGCTAGAACTAAGCACATTGAAATTGACATTCATTATGTCAGGGATAAAGTGCTTAGTAAAGTTTTGGAAATAAGGTATGTTCCAACAGAGGAACAAACGGCTGATCCTTTCACTAAGGCTTTAGGCACTACTCGATTTGCATATCTTCGGTTGAAGCTTGGACTCACATCAAACTGGTCTATTGGAGCTAACCCGGGCTTCAATTGAGAGGAGATGTTAGGGTAGTTTAGTCTTTACTCTTTCAGTTTTGTGATGCCAACTCAGCATCCTTGTCAGCTGAGTTGTTAGAGCTTAACTAACACGATTGTTAAGCTTGATGTTAAAAGCTAGTTAGTTCTGGTTAAGTAGCTCAGGTATATAAACCTTTGAGCATGATCTGTCATAGTAACAGAAACACAATTAATCAAATCATTTACATTCTTTTCAGTCTTTCTTTCTTTCTCTAGAAGCTTCCGCTATCTACTTCTCTCATAAGGGCAACCCTAATTAAGCTAAACCCACATATAGATGGGGGAAATAAATAGGAGGGCTAGAAAGGAAAGCCATAACGAAGTGGACTGTAAAGCTTAAAAAAGGTATAATATATATCCCCTATTAAAGCTATATGTAAATGTCAAATGCATGCTCATAAACTAATAGCTCATAGGCAGGGGTCCATTCATTACTCCAACAGCTGAGACATCGTAGTCCATTCCCCCCATCCCCTTCTGCACATTTCTTTATTCATTGCTATGCTAGCTGGGAACTCTTCTCTAATTTTATTTTCAATTCATTTTTTCCAAAAAAAAAAAACCGAAGAGAGAATAAGATATTCTATATAATTAAGTTAAGAGTTTCTTGATATTACCAAAAATAAAAATAAAAAGTGAAGACAAATTCAGTGATTTTCCCATACAATTAATATATATATATGTGTGTGTGTGTGTGTTATCTTGTATGGGTATTTTTAGTTTTTTAGCATTGTTAATAATAATTAGTCATAGACTAATTAAACTTAGATGCCTCAAATTTTCCAGTCGGGACATTAACTATTTCACACTTACCCACCTAACTGTTACTTAATAAAAGGTCATCCAAATGTGTTCGGATGACCAATTAGGAATAAAATCCAGTTGCTGCGCTTTTTTAAAACCCTAACACGTGCTTGTTTCATTTTCCTACAACGAAGACCTATAGAAAGATATATTTTTCAAGGTTTGCTCAAATAACCCCTTTTCTCCATTCAATTTCCAATGAAAATTTGAATCGATCTGATTTGAGTGTTGGAGAGTAATAGTCTAGTACCACACCGATTTCTTATTAACTTTTAACTTTTACTTTTCCTTGCTTTCAGGTCATGATATCACTATGAACTATCATCCGAAAGTACATTAATTTTATTGTTTGCAATCAAACAAACATACATACATATATGTATATATATATATATATATATATATATATATATATGAGCTCAAGATGAATATTAATTGAGATTGATATAATACTATAATTCATTTTTCCCTGAACAATGATGAAAATCGAATTCCTTTACCTACAATATCAAAAGGAAAAAGAAAAAGAAAAAGAAATACTACCTAACGTACAGCTTTATGATTGATCATAACCAATTATCATTAGTTGGCAATAACACTTGCTATTTTTATTTTCATTTCTTTTTAATTAATTCATCCTCGGTTTAAATCCAAGTCAAAGTAGAGGATGTTGAATATCACTGAAAAAAATATATATATATTTCAAATTTTTTTCATCAAGTATATTTTGGAATCATTGAAAAATTACCTTTTTTCAAAACCCAAATCATATATTACCGACAATGCCAACAACGTAGCTGCCAATAAATGGACTGTTTACTTTTCAATTTTTTTTTTCAAAGGCTAATTAAAGCCTTTTAATAATTCTAATTTTATATGCAACTTCCCAATATTTAAATATACATATACATATATATAGACATTCACCCAAAAAAAAATACACACACACACACACACATATATACAGACGTACGTACGCTTTTATTGGAAAAAGCTTTTGCTTTCTCAAGGAAACCATGATGCATTGGTGTCGTCTTTGGATTAGTAACTGTAGGAATAAGATTTTTTTGCACTGATGCCTCTGAAATATTGGAATCGTTGTATTTTACTTTATCATCTTTAAAATTGACATTAATACATTTTCAACTTTAAAAAATATGCAGCATAACTATAAAAAATTTACACCGTATATTTTTTGCCGTTTAAGTGTCAAATATCACTTACATGGGTATTGTGTAAAAAGGGATTGTCATTTAAAAAAAAAAAAAAAAATTGCATTAATGCTGCCTTAATTATACAAAAAGGTGCAAATTGCTCCTTATAGCCAAAAATATAATAAAATGTCAAAAAAATAAAAAGTTTTAATTTTATTTTTGAAACTTCATAAATATTTTGATAAGCCTTAGAAATATTTTGGAGGCTCCAAAAAAATTTTGAGAAGACTAAAAAATAATTTTCCAGAAAATTATCAAAAAAAATATTTTCCAAACCATAAAAATATTACAAAGGGTTGAAAAAATTTGGTAAGCCATAAAAATATTATTTGTAGTATCATATAAATTCGATAAATGCCCTTAAAAACTTTTCTAATGATTTTTTGAAATTTGCAGATCTTAGAAAAAAAATATTTTAGGGACTTCCGAAATTTTTCTAATGCTTCTTAGCTTTTTAGGAGCCTCTAGATTTTTTTTATTATTTTTTTAAGGTTTTGAAAAATATTTATGGAGCTTCAAAAATCTTTTTTGAGGCTTATTGAATTATTTTGGAGCCTCTATATTTTTTCAAGACTTCAAAATAATTTTTTAGAACTTCTTGATTTTTTTTCAGAGCAACAATATTATCATTCATTTCAGTATTCATGTGAGTGACATGTGATACTTAACAGCAAAAAACAAATGGTGTTAACTTTTGTGGTTATAAATTAAGATCATAGGATAAAATGCAACAACCACAATAATTTAGAAAGTATTAAAAAAAAAAAAAAAAAACTAGAGATAAAGTACTCAAACTTTAGCAGAGACTTGAATATCTCCAATAAGGAAGGAAAGTTTCCATGCCTCCGGTGTCAATTAATTTTTTGTTCCCTTGATAAAATATTTTTTAGAAATGATGCATATATAGTGAAACTCCAAAAAAAAAAAAATTGCATATATAGTGTCCATTTAGCAAGGAAAAGTTAATAAATATTTGAATTTATAATATTTCAAATATTAATGCCTAAATAAAATTAGTAAATGTTAAAAATTATGAATACATATAAAAAGGCAAATAATTATATATTTTGGAAGAGTACTTGTGCAATTTATAGTTATGTATGTCTTCATTATTTATGGAGTTCGACATGCATTTTCTACTGTATACGGACTTATATTATAAGTTTGTACTCTTAATTTGGGTCCCTTTAATGTAATTACATACCTTATGAAATGAACTTCCAGCTATGTTATCATCAAAATGCATCTTCAATGAAAATATAAATTAGAATCTATGTGGTATAAAAATTAATACTATAATTTATATTTTAATGGCATGAATATCTAATATATTGATAACCAGTTCAAAAATTATTATGCAATGTATTGTCTAATAACATTATTACTTAATTATATATTTTATTAATTTTTTTATTTCTTTAAGAAATTGACTTTTAAGGAAAACATTATTTTCAAAAAAATTAAAATTTTCAATGTCTAGCAAAGCTTCTAGAAATGTCTATTTACCTTGACTTATATGTCTACTTCAATTCAAAAATAGTCTCCAAAAGTTTTGTTTTGTGTCTATCTATTTTTTCTTTTTTTAAAAAAAAATATTTTTTTGATAAAGTATGCTTTTATTTTTTATGAGGATAATTTTTAATGTTTAATTTGCTAAGTTATACGGTCTAAAAACTCTTATGAAAATAGATCATTTTCAGAATGTATTTTTTTATTTTTGCCACATCACCTTAGCAGAGTTTTTAGAGAGATCCATTGTAGAGCACCTTTTTAAATAATTATTTTTCCAATGTACAAAATAATTTTAGCAATCCACAAATTCATCATAGATGCTCCTAAAGATGTTCTTAATATCCAAAATTAGTCTGTATCCCATAAATGAGAGCGATATAATTTGTTTTCTACTAATCAGGTAAGGTAAAAAAAAAAAAACAAATTAGTTAGAAAGAAACCAAAAAGAGTAGCAGAGATATATATATATATAGTAATTACAAATAGGGATGCAGATCACATGCGTGGAATTTTAATTGAGCGCCTAATCAAAGAAGGTGAAGATAAATGTTAAAATATTGAAAGGTAACGCAGAAGCATGTTGGCAAAGAGTTACTATTTAGTGTATATATATTAATTTTTGATAAGATCTAAAATGTTCATGTTAGCATACAGTAATTAAGAAGAAAAGGATTAAATAATGGGAGTTTGGAGTCCCAATGATATAAGCTTGAGATGCAGCAGTTTTATTTGCCTAGAATTGATCTTTTTCTTCGTTAATTAGTCTTTAAGGAGAGAGAGAGAGAGAGAGAGAGAGATTGAAAAGTTTAATGAGTAATTTGTTTTTTGTTTGAGCCAAAGACGACCGAAAAACGTTCGTTGTTCCAGGAAGTTGCTTGGATTCTGAAACCCTTTTAATAGCGAGCGCTTAATTTAATAAGAAGCATGGGTTGGACGGCTCAACAAGTGGAAAGTGGGGTTTTCCAAATTTTGGGATACCAAAGTCCCTCTCTAGCTCATCCCCCAACTTGGTTTGCCAAAAATTAATAAGCAAGACTGATCATTTTCCTCATCACCGAGTCAAAAGAATCAATCTTTATAAACTATTACTTTTTAAATTTTCCCATAAACACAAACGTCACTGTAATCGGGGGTGATGACGAAAGCCGCATCTTCAATTTCTTAATTAATTTATATTTTCTAGCTACGACTCTTTCACATACAAACTAAACTAAACTAATCATCACTTTATATTATATGATTAATATGACAAATGGGTCACGTACTCCAAATAATTTACATATAATTCAAATAAATTAACACTGTTTTTAAACAACTAATGAATATACAAATCATCTTATAAAGGCTGTCCTTTAGCTTTGTGTGGTCCATTACTTGTATTTCTTCAAGTAGTCAGGAGATATACCCAACCACAAGATAAACATGTTATCAAATAGTAGTACCACATTTGTTTTACTTAACCCCTCCCTTTAATTATTTACACATCTCGATGTGTGTTCCTACGATTCATATTATTCAATTCAGAATATGGGGATCCCTATCTTTTGCATAAACATCAACCGTTTATTAGGGTATTCATCCATCGGTTTGAAACCAATATATTTTGGCATTAACTAATTCAATTTAATTATTAATTAATTTAGTAATTTTCAATCCAATCTAAATCGATTTTAATATCAAATCAAATATGATTCAATTCGATAATGGTCGATTTGGTTTCGATTAGATGGTTAGTTTAAGAATGCGTTTGGGATTCGATTAATTTGTAAACTTTCGATTTTAAAATTTTAAAATGTCTTTAATGATGAATGTGTATTGCTATCTATGTGAAATAACAATTGATATTGTTTAAATTTAGACAACATAAATACACAGTCAATTAAATTTCAGACAATAAATGTTGCTCCCTTTCGTCATAAAATGTTTAAAAGCGTCATTAGATTTTAAAGGACACAACAAAAGTGTTGCTAAAAGTTATAAATTTTGAGATGCTTGTTACTTAAAGCGTTACTAGTTGTACACAATAAGTGGCGCCTGTAATAGCTAGTATCATCTAATATGAGTCATTTAGTAACATTTTTCACATGTCTCACAATTTTTGTAAGAACACGTTGTCTTATAGTCATCCATTGTATTTTCAAACCGTAAATTTCAAAACCATTTACCATCCATTCACCTACTTTTATACCATTCCCTTCTATTTATACCTGTGGACTTCAGGGCATGCCAATTGAAGAAATTAAAGCTGGAGGATAGGGACTGAAGGAAATTCCAAAACCCCCCCACATGATAATTAAGTATTTAGGCATCTCCATGCAGGCAACTTGATGAGTAGGTGATCTTCATCAATCTCCTTCGGCTTGTAAGCATATATTCAATAACTCACCCCCAAGTCCACAATATATCATGATATACACACATATATAACTATGTATGTGTCAAGTCTATATATATAAGCGCAATGATTGGATTGGATAATAGGGATCCGATCATCAATAAATACTCTTTTAAATATCTGACCCTAATATTTGGAAGCATTTGCCCTTTCTCTCGTACTTTTTCTAATATACTTTATTCCGTGTAGTGTATATATAAGCATATGTCCTCTACATATTGAATCTTTCGGGCCCTTGTAATTATTTTAGAGACAAACCAGCTGCAATATACATATATATATATGTGTGTGTGTGTGTGTGTGTTTGTAATTTTGACCCAAAATACTTTGCAAAGAACTCATACGAGTACCCAAGTCAGATTGATTTGGGGATTAAATTATTACACGATTTATAAATTAATAACAATACTTCTACAGAGGGAAGATATTGGTAACATATTTTTATATGGATCTGGTACATATATACATATATATATATATAGAGAGAGAGAGAGATAGAGATAGATAGATGTTCTATTACTCTATGTCGGAGTATTGGCCACATTATTATAGATAAATTCGATCCAACCTCTCCTAATATATATAAGGCTTACCCCTCTCATGGGATAAATCAAATTAGTAACGTTTTATTATTATTTTTACAATTTTATCCTTTCGTTTATATACGTGTTATATGGAATTTACCATCTTAAATGATGGTCAGCTGTGTTTAAGAGCCAAGCTTAAACATGTAAGAGGTAAAATATATATAACTGATCCAAATACTCTACTTAATTACTTTGGGTGTCCTAACGATCAACTAGGGGTATTATTTGCTACGATAATGTTTGTTTTCCTTAATTACCTTATATTATTATTGGATTTTTTTCTTTTGGCATCAATATGTCTTGAATTATGTTTGATATGTTGTAAATTTCTCTTTGCACTATGAGATTAGCAATAGTAGTACCCTCTTGAACGTGCATGCGTATGATAACATAACTATATATATACATATGGTTTTTTTATTTTATTTTAGGATCAGGATGTCTTGATTGTTTTATGACCAAGACATCACTAAATAGTCATTGTATTGCTTTTAGAGCTGAGATTGAATGAAACTTGGTGGACAATATAAGTTTGGTGAAATACTAAAACCCTAGGAGGGAAAAATGAACTATGTATAGGTTCATTTAAATCCTAAATAAATTTTTAAATTTCAGTATTTAAAGCAATATAAGAGCTAATAAATAATGTTTTGAATTCTGATCATAAAAAAATCAAGACGTCTAGATTATAGAATTTCCACATATAGAAAAATTCTAACAACATGATATTAATGACAATCTTAAATTATTCTCTTTTGTAATTTATTTTTAATGACGATATTTTTAAATATATTTTTAGAGATAGTCTTCATTTTAATAAAATGAATATATATTTAATGCAGAAGTAATATATATATATATATATATATATATATTATTTTGAGGCAAATCAAGAACACATAATTATATGAGTGTGTATAAAATATAAATAAAAAAATCAATGCTATGATACATGGTAGTTAGACATTGCTAGACATCAAATGCTTGCATTGAGTTTGAATATTGCACAAAAGAATGGTCCATCCCAAATAAATAAAAGCAAGTTAATGCATATATATCAATATTACCGTAAATTAAATTCAAGTAGTTTTTGAGGATAAAAAATTATTATTCATGTTCAGATCAGTTGTAATTAATTAATGCTCTCCCAATTGTACACGAATGAAAACAAAATGAGGTAAAAGCATGGGAGGGAGGCCGTAGAATTATTATTTTCATGAAATTTGGAAATGACCGTGATTAATGTAAACTAAGACAAAATAGAAGTATAGTAATGATCGAGATTGAGAAGCGGCGGAGCATACGAGGGCGCGCGGCCATCATTCACTGTCATATGCATAATGATCAACTCTACCGAAAATATCAATTAAAAGGCAAAACTCAATTTTCATATAACTAGCTAGATTATCAATTTATATAACTATTGATTCTTTTGGGATAATTTTTTATGGCAATTACCACGGATGATAACTTTCAAATAAATTTGATTAGATCTAGAATTAAAATGAAATCATCTATTCCCCAACATATGTAAAAAAAAAAAAAAAAAAATTGAATAAGCTGTGCGGCGAAAATGAAACGGCTGTTCGTTGTCTCCATATATGTTACATTATATTTTGTATTAATCCCTTTTCGTTATATATACGTAATAGAATGCTCTGTGAGTGCAGGTCATATCTTTGTTTTTGTTTTTGTTATTATTTAATTCAATACTTTAAAAAAGGCTCTTTTTTTCTAATATCTTTATTGCCATTTAAAGCATGCGCATTGGGAGGGTAGTGGCAAGATAATAGAGTGATTTTAGCCCTCTAGCATCTCTAAGCAGTATTAATTCTACTAACCAAAGAAAAGAACCCTTTTAAAGAGTATGGAAGCTTCAAGGAAATTAAGTACGAAAAAGTAAGAAATTATACAAACAAACTAGGCAATAATGATTGAAATATACATATACATACTGGTTCCTTTTGTTTTTTCAATAAATTAAATTCGTCAATAAAAATATTCTCATAGGAACTATTTCTAAGTTTATAATGAACAATATAATAATGCCAATAAAGTGAATATGGATGACACCTTAATTAGTTACTGACTTTTAAGCTGAAACGAAGTGGCAATCCTAAACTGTACTTGCCATGTCTATACTATAAGTTGGGAATTAGCTTTTAAAAATTAAATCTATTTATATATATATTTATATTCATCCAAAAAATTATATAATATTGACAGTCATAGGATAGGATGGTTTCTGAAGAGGCATATATAATTATATATAAGATAATGAAGTAAGATCCTTGGCAAGATTGGGCTGCCGATTATGACAAAAAGAAATGACTGAATGCTTAAGCAAAGGACAGTCAAACATCACCCTCCGGTTCCACCACCACCGCAGGATTTGTATATCGTCCGTACATAAATAGAAAGGAGGCGAGTCAAAACGCTAAGAATTACCCCCTGTTTCATTGAGAACTTAATTGAGGATATTCGAATTAATCAGGGAAGAAGCAAAATTCCAAAATTATATATAATGGAAGCAAAAAAAAAAAAAGTAAAAAAAAAAAATGGTCCACCAATCCTAGTTGCAAAATTGAATTACAAGGTCATGCTCTCCAAAACAGCTGGCCCTCTGGGCCTTATCACAAAAGTATTATAAGAAAGGAGCAAGCGAAAACAATAAAACTCAAGAAAAAAAAAAAAATAGCACCCAGCAGGATGAGACAGGGACAAGCTCACATGAGACCAACCAGATAATACATGGGGTCCCTACGTATAATCTCTCTCTCTCTCTCTCTCTCTCTTTCATATGGAATGGAAGAAGAAATTAAAATTCGATTTTAGTTATATTTTTATAGAGAGAAATTATAAATATATTCGCAGTAGAAACTAGATAGAAAATAATTACAAAGTAAAAGAGAAAAAGGGCCTAACTCGAGAAGCTGGGGGTGCTTATAGTTGTAATTTGTAAAGACTAAAGAGAATCACTCACAGAAAGAAACACAGCCAGGCCTATCCCATTAATTCCCAGGCGTAATCTTCTCTCTCTCTCTCTCTCTCACTCTCACTCTCTTCCCCACCCTAAAGAAGGTCAACAGCAAAAGCAACTTAATTTGCACTCTTTTGAAACGTCCATGGGGTATTATGTGGTTTTGCGTCTCAGTCTTCTTCTTGGTCAAACAACAATGCACCGACTCTCATTGTATTGAGAGCTTGCCTTTTCCATCCATCGGTCTCTCCCTCCCAGCTTTCGCCCTCAAAAATTATAAAATAGGATAAAAACAAAATTTAGAATTGTAACATAAAATAAAAAGAGAGAGAGAGAGAGAGAGGAAAAAATAAAGTTGCAAGCTAGCTAGCACTGCCGTGGTGCTTTAGCCCCAAAATCCATCTGCTTCCTTCTTTAATTCTCTCATGCACAGGACACAGCTGTTTGAGTTTTAATTTGTGGCTGATTTCCTCTCTACCTAATTCTCGTTTCGAATCTCCAAGATCCAGCAAGAAACGCCAAAATTGGTGGATTGGATCATGGATTTCGTGTCCGGTAGAGATGGGGGGCTTTCTGAAGAGAATGAGCACACGGCCACCGGTGCGAGAGGTAATTAATTAATTAAGCTGCGTTTCTGCTGTACATTAGTATTTCAATATCTGCTTCTTCGCTATATCCATGTTCGATTTTCTCCTCCTCAGTCCTCGCTGCAAATGAAATGAAATCGATAAATTAATTCGAGCGGCAGCAGTATTAATCAATTTATATATGTATGAAGAGCAGGTTTAATTTCCAGGCGGGCGTACGAGGATGCCAATAAGGTTCAGGAGGCGATGATGGAGTCGTCCGCGGAGGGGAGAAGAGGAGAGGAGTCGTCGTCGGCAGCGAGCACGGAGAGAGAGAGAGAGCATATGTTCGACAAGGTTGTGACGCCGAGCGATGTGGGAAAGCTGAATCGGCTGGTGATCCCAAAGCAGCACGCCGAGAAGTATTTCCCTCTGGATTCCTCCAGCAGCGACAAGGGACTCCTGCTCAACTTCGAGGACCGGACCGGTAAGCCCTGGCGGTTCCGATACTCCTACTGGAACAGCAGCCAGAGCTACGTCATGACCAAAGGCTGGAGCCGCTTCGTCAAGGACAAGAAGCTGGACGCCGGCGACATCGTCTCCTTCCAGCGAGGCCTCGGAGATTGCGGCAAACACCGTCTCTACATCGATTGGAGGCGCCGTCCCGATGCGCATGCGGCGGCTCAGCCCTCTCTCATGCCCACCTGGACTCCTTTGCCTCCGCCCGCCTCCTCCCTAATGCCCCACCAACTCCACCTCAATTATCGGAATCCTACTGCTTATGGTTTCGGAGATGTGGTCAACCCCCTCAGGCCGGTTTATAGTAATTATTACCAGCTGATGAGATCGGCATCGCCACGAGATGATACTCATCATCATCATCATCAGATGCAGCACCAACGCCCTCATCGCGACCTCATGGTGCCGGTGGTGTTCAACTCTGAACCGGTGGTCCGAGGCAACGCTGCAGCCAAGAGACTGAGGCTGTTCGGGGTGAACATGGAGTGTCCAGCATCGGGGGACGATGAGCAGTGCACAGCAGCAGCAACCCAGCAGGCATTGGTTTCTTCTGGTCCTCCAATTGAGACAGCTCCGCACCACCAATTGAGGCTCTACGACGGCACGCCGCTGCCAGGCATTCCAACAATCGACTTTTTCAACAGAGGGAAGGCTTCCATGTCCTTTGATTTTGATATCTGATCATGATTGTATCCTCGCACACACCGCCCCGACACTTCCACTTTAGAGCTGCCTTCTCCTTTTATACATCCATAAAAAAGGAAGGGATTTGCCAAGTACAGAGTGTTTTTCTTCCTTTGAAGAATTGGCTAAGAGAAATGCAACCGCATATCGATCCAACTGTGGCTACCTTTCTTTCTTGCTCAGTTTAACTCCGCTGTGTATAAATGTTTTTCTCAATACAATTTATAAACATAGATAGACAAGTGCGTAATATTATTTCAGTATATTGGATCGCTGAAGAAGCTAAGATTTCATGTTCTCTTTTTTCTTCTGTATCAAACCCAACCCCCAACTGATCTTCTCTATTTTTTCCACGTCTTTCTTTCTATCATATTTATTTATTTTTATATATATTTTTGTTGGGGATCGATCGGTTACCGATCGACTTAATTTCTCTCTCTGTCTGTCTTCAATGTACGGTGTTTAAATGAGTGGGATCAACTTACAACCTTTCCTGACTGCTCTCAGCCACTCATCAGTACGGCGGTAGCTACCTGATGTAATAGCGGTTTTGTATTTTACCTTGGTAGGTTGTTGTTCTTGTCGCTGCTTCGTTGGACAGGGCACCCCCCCCGGCAGGTTTTGCAGACAAAGTTGCAGTGGCATAAAGAGGTAGGATTTTTATCTTCCTTGTCTATTTATGTTTCCTTTTTTATTTTTAGATATATATTATTTCTAATTATTTCCCTGCATCTTCTCTTTTGCTGCACTTGTAGTATTGAATTCGCTCTTCTAATTGCCTCCTCTTCCTAGCTACCACACTCTTATTTCACTGCACATTCGAATTAATTAATTTCCTCCGCAAAAACTTATGCCCTAGTACCCTCTTCTTAATTAATTAGGCCTCTACCTACAGCTACAACAAATTACTCATATTGCTCATTACTCCTCATTGTACGCATATGCATATATATAATTCCCTTTCTTTTCACTTCATATGACATATATATATATATATATATATTTTAAATACTGCAATGTCCTAAAATGTATACTATATACTAGGCAAATTATAATCCTCCCCAATAACTAAAAAACCATGAGCTACTTTTCCCCTTTAATTTTTACTTCTGATCATTTGATTTCTTTTTGTATATTAAAAATATCTACTCGTAGTAGCTACTAAAGTATTCATTCGTATCAACTATGTGTCTTCCTTTGCATGCATATGTAAACCAAATCACGTTTACCAAAAAAAAAATGTAATAGTAGAAAAACATTTCTACTTTCTATATTAATTAAAACTATCACATTGAGATAATTCAGTGCAGAAATAAACCTCAAATACGAGCATCTTCGAAATCCACTCGCCACTGATTTAATTAATTGATTAGTTTTGGTCATTAGTATTTCAACGCTGATTAGGATAATTTTTGACATATATGCTTCTAAATCAACTAAAAGTTATACCATATACATTAAACACATGTAGTTACTTATTATCATAATGAAAATACATGATGAATATTTGTTTGTATTTTATATTGCATCACGTGAATTTTCCTTGCACATAAAATTGATAAAGCAATGACAGCCTGCGACATTAATCTGGTACTACATATGAGTACAGCTTACAATCGACCTCAAAGTACTAATTAAATATTTAAAAGCAGTACTAATCTCCTTTCTCTAGGTTTCGCTTCAAGATGACTGTTTAGTTGATGCCTATGTACTATAGTAATTAATAACTTTGCCTTTATGAAATCTTAAATGCTGAATACAGCCTTTGATTATTTACAATTTTTTTTTCTTTTTAAATATCATTGTTGTTTTATTTGACTATGGCATTTTGTCTTTTCACATGCATCTCAGCATAACATAGGAATCGTAACTATATATTCATATGTTTGCTTTTGGAAAAAAATTCAACTTTTTAATTCAGCTCTATCTTTAATCATGATATCTTTTTCAATTAATTACTCTTTAAAAAATGATCGAGTACATTTTGGAACGAAAATTTTGCGACTTTGATGCATGTGTCTTAGATATATAACTCTCTGGTGATTGCCATGTTTGTTTGAAACATACTTTTTGTCACACAAGTCATAATTATCCTATGCGACTTATATCTTTTGATCTAATTTATGCATGACACAGTTATACAGATACCTTGTTTTTTTATTTCTAATAGTTAATGAGTGACATCTTAATATGAAAAATATTAATCCTTTTATAACACAAGTTATGTATTAATCCTGTGTGCTGGAAGAAAGGTAATTAAAATTATTGAAGATATAGAGATGAAAGATAAATTTACAGAAATAAACTTAGAATGTAATATACCTCAGTGAATGATATTGGTCCATGAGCCATATATATATAGGTGGCATTCTCCTATCAAGATCTTCGTATTAGCCCTTGTATTGCTTTAAAGAAATCTATATTGAACTATATTAGTCTAGTAAAATAGAGGCAAAATATGTAGGGACTTCTATATGTTTAAATCTCATTCATTGAATCAATCCAATAGCTAATAAGGAAAGTTCTAATGGTTTTCCAACAAGACGATCATAATATGAGAATTCTTATATATTAGTCATTCTTCTATTAGAAAGTCCTATTGATTTTACTATCGCAATCTTGATTATTTGTATTTTAATTGTTTCAAGGGCTTAGAATATTTAAAAATATAATCTTGGACTATATGAGTTTAGTGAAATATTATATATAGCTCTACGATAATAAAATACACACCTTATAAACTGACCATATAAATCTCAAATATATATATGGCCTTTCAAAAAATTTAAAGGCTGAAAAATGAGATCTAAATAGTTTTCATAATGACAATCTTGGTAGGAAAATTCTTATATATATGGTTTTGCTATAGTAGAGGATGTCGCCCACCACTTAGCGGGGGACATCCCACTGTAGACATATATATATATATATATTCTTTTTAACTTAAACATTTTTGCTAGCCAATACTTTTTGGAATGCTAAGATATATAGTTTCCATTGAAAAAATAAATTCCACTTCAGATTTCTTATATCTTGCTATGTCATTGCTCAAAACAAATTAATGAAGCTTGATAACATATATAACCACTATGTTAGTGAATTTTCGGTACTTTAAAGCATCAAATAAGTATTTAAGTAGATGAAGAAAAGAACATACAAAGACTTAAATTGCTACAACCTTTTTGTCTAATAAAATTAATCAAGCAATAAAAAAAATTCTAAAAACCATTTTTGTATGAAACTATGATTTTGAGAGACTTAAGTGAATTGATGTATATGTATGTGTTTGTGTGTATGTATTGAGTCTTCGAATTTGATACGCATAATAAATCCATTTGAACTATCTTAATTAGCTAGGAGGGAGGGAGATGTGGAAGGAATTGGATTGGTAACTTCCTTTAGTTTTTTGATAACAATGTTGAATTACCACCAATCACAAAAGTTTAAGCTTTTGGTATCAGAGCTAAAGATCTAAAAGTTCTATGTTTAAAACCCTACAGCTTCACCAAAAAAAACAAAAATATATGTGATGACCTAAAATGAGCTCAAAAGAGGCCGGATCGAAAATGCACATGTGATGACTTAAACAAGCTTTTATGTGAAGGAGAATATTAAAGATAAAATATAAAAGAGATGACGACACACCTCTTAACTATATAGGCACACCTACATGATCATGAGGTTAATTTTGGGTGGGGATGTATAGTTTTGAACTAAAGACATTTCAAACTTTTGACTATGATAATAAGTTGAATTACCAACTTTCCTAAAAGCTTAAACTTTTAGAAAGTGGGTCATTGTCTCTTTTATATTTTATCTTTAATAGCTAGCTATATTTTTATTTAACTCTAATATAGCCTGAAGAGTAAATGCTTAAATAGATCATGCATTTTAATTGGAAGCATAACCATTTGGTAATTGCATAAACTATCATATATAAGCATGCATAGATATACATAGATAGTCATTCTTCTATCAAGAGATCTCCTAATAGTTTTTATTATTAGCTTTTGGATTACCTTAAGAGCTAAGATTTAAAATTTAATTTATTTGAGTTTATACTAATTTAATGAAATACTAAAATTTTAAAAGGAAATTATTAATGCTTCGTACACACTACAAGAAAAAGATCTTACCAACAAATTTTTACCAACCAAACTTTTATTTGTCACTAAATGATGTATTTACCAACAAAAATATAGTTCATCGCTAAAAGTTACTCTTTAGCGACGAAATAACAATTTGTTGGCAAAAGTTAGCCTTTAGCGACTAGATTTAAAATTCCATGGTAAAAATTTGTGTTTTTGCTGAGGAATATATATTTTGTCAGTACCAATTTGTCCTTTGGCAACAAATACTTCAATTTGTTGATAAAAAGATAGTCTTTACAGATGAAATTATAATTCATCGGCAAAAGTTTGCCTTTAGTGATGAAATCAAAAATTTCTTGGTAAAAATATGTATTTTTGCCGAGGAATAAATATATATTTCTTCGGTAACAAGTTATCCTTTGGTGACAAATACTAAAATTCTTCGGTAAAAAGTTACTCTTCACCGATGAAAATATGATTCGTAGAAAAAAGTTAGCCTTCAGCGACAAAATTGTAATTTCTAGTTAAAAAAGTTATGCTTTACCGGCAAAACTATAATTGGTCGGCATTGAAGTAACTTTTTCAGCGATGAAAATACATATTTTGTCAGAAAAAATAACCCTTTAGCAACAAAATTATAATTTGTAGCCGAAAATTATCTTTTAGCAACGATATATTTGAATTGGTCGGTAAAGAACATAAAGAAAAATATTTATTTTTTTATCTGTAAAGTAATTGAGGCAGCAATGCATATTATAGAACATAGAAACTCTTAATACATTTTTTATTTTTCAAACATAAGTTCATCTTAATTTGCAATAAAAATGTTGTAATTTTTGCATATTAGTAAATTGAATATTATAGAATATACTATAATAGTCTTAATAAAATGCTTGAAGAAGCTACAAAGTCATGAGTACAGCAAGCAAGAGGATAACTGACCACATACCGTATGAATTATTCATAATCCAAAACATATTAAACTAAAATAAGATAAGATAATAATAAATATCAACAAAGTAATGTAATAATATGTGTCAACACGTAGCAGATGGTGGAGGTGGCGGTGGAGGCCAAGTGAAAGATGGCGTGCCATCAACAGAGGAAGACAAATTATGCGATATCATTTGCTACATAAATTCTTTCATTTGTTGCATTTCAGCTTCCAAATTAGCCACTTTCTCACGTAAAGCTAGGTTCTCTACATTTTCTTGTCATCTAGAAGTAGATGGAGGCGATTTTGGACCATACCCCATGCCAGGTATATATCCAGATTTTTTCCTTAAAACTTGATCAGCAATACCTTTCTCATCTTATGATTTTGCTCATTCCTGACGTTGTTGTGAACGCATTTTCATCCATAATGTCCTACAAAAAAAACATAAATATGTAAGAAATACAAATCATTATTTACATAATTAATTTAAATAATACATCTTCATCAAATTAATCAATAAAAATTAGTTACATACATATAGTTGATGAGCAGTGTCATTGATCCATCCTTTTTTATCATTATAATGCATGTCATGAAAAAAATCCACTCGCTCCCGTGATTGTCCTTCAACAAGATCCTGTTTATTCCTATAAACATAATTTAATTACATAAAACTAACAAATCAACATATATGAAAAATATGTTGTAAAACATTATTAAATTAAAGAAAAATACTATATACCTTTGATTTTTCTGTCTATCAATTGGTCTGGTATCAGCTGGTACTACCTAAAGGATAGTCAATTTTCTTTTTTCAAGTTTTCTACTTAATAATAATAATAATTATTATTATTATCTTTGTTGAAGAAATAAAAAATCATCAACCAACACTCATATTGAGAAAGAAATGTTATTTTCAACGATGGTAAATGGAGAGGAAAATTATTTTTCTGACAATTTTTTGTTGTTGTTGTTGTTGCGTTTTTATTGATGAAAAGACTCTTGTTGGGTTTTCGACGATTTTTTTTTCTTTTTACCTACGAAAATATTTGTTGATATAAGATTCATAAATTTTTTATATAAATTGCGCACATATTTAGTGACCAAATTATTTTGCCTTTAAAATTTATTGATGAGAAAATTTACATATTCAAAAAAGATATTTAGCGACGAAATTATATTTTCTTAGTAGAAACTCTTTCCTGCCGAATTGCTTTTTTTTCATCGGTAAAGGTTTAAACAATTTTGTCGCCAAATAAAACCTTTCACCAACAATTCACTTATTTTTTGACGACGAAAACATTACCTACTAAAGATATTTGGTGATGAAAGGCTTGTCATCAGAAAAGGTATTTAAAGATGAAATAAAATTTCATCGCTAACAAGCTTGGCCAATGATTTTTTTTTTCATCGGTAAAACTTTTTCCAAATGCTCCATCAGCGACGGAAATGCCGACGAAATAAAATCCGTCGCTAAATCTTTTGGCGACCAAAAAATCATCTTTAACGACCACATAGTTTTATCGCTAAAAGTAATATCTCTTGTGGTGACATATGCATGTTCATTTACATGTTATTATTATTATTATTATTTTTTCCAATATAGAACTTTTGCAAATGAGTTCTTATATTATAATAAAATTATACAGATCTATCTGTCCTTCATTGAATCCCAAATGTGTCATATAAATTACCAGAAATTGCTATATATAATTTCCATTCAATTAAATTCAAAGGAAAAATATAAAGCCGCTCTACATATATCTAGAATGAACACATAATACAATTCACTGTCTAGAGGTCAAGTTCAATATTAAGGCTAAAGACACTGCTAATTATGTACATGTGTGAAGAGTTGACTCCTTAGTAATTTGATGATGAAAAAGGTCGAATATAAGAATAGCCATACATACATATATATATATATAAACTTACAAAGTTATGAAATGGGGAAAATTCAGATATGGAAAATTAAATAATAGATGTTATGTGATAAGTGTTAAGGGGTTGCACATTCTTATCTAGCTTTATATTTAAATTCAAAAAACAATTGACAATGCATCTAACACCTAAGAGCATCTTTAATGGCTATGGATTTGAGCCTTTATGGCATATAGAATAGAAATATTTGTTGCTTATGTCGCAAATGTCTATTTAATAAACAGTGATTATTTAAAAGTTGTCTTTAATGGAATTTAAAACAGTTAATTAACTAGTAAAAAATAATAATAATTTAAAAAGTATTTAAGTGCAGCATTTAATGGATTCTGTTGGATTTAACACAATTGATTTAAAGTATAATTTTTCACAAATCTAGTGTATTAAATATTGAAATTATTTATAATAATTTTTATCTGAAAAATAAATTTTAAATATTACTAAAGTACATTAAACTTAAAAAATAAAAATAAAAACATTCAACGAGTAGCCAACAACATAAACCTTTGTCATAGTACGTTCTGGCTGAGTTGACACTCATATAATATTTAATTTTTTGAATGACTAGATATTATGTTTTATTTGGAAGCTAACTTTGAATCGTAGATAAAATTTAGTGTAGTTTCCTCAAGTGACATGGATCGGTAGCTAAAATATAGTGAGATAATACATATATAGACAAAAAAAGTTATAATAGTTTATGAGATGAGTGAATTAAGAGAATGGAAATTTTGTTAAGAAATTTGTTTTATGGGGATAAATAATAAGGAAAAATAGTTGCTTGATTATGTATGGTTGTTCGATCGGATATACATATGATCTTCCATTCATCCTTGAGGGCCCATGGGAAATATTGCTGAGATATGTACAATCAATGTGGTAGAACATATTATTTTTAATTAAATATTAAATGTTTATACATTATAAATATTTAAATTTATAACGTACGTAAGTAATAAAAATAATAAAATATAATATAACACGGCTGTTGTATGCAAACTTTTTTTTTTTTCTTCTATTAGGAGATCCCTAAGCCCCTACAGGTAGAATCTAGAATGTAGATCCCGCCAGGCAACCAGCCACAGACCCACGAGTATCCACTATTCACTATCCAGTGGTCAGCATATAGGAGTTGATGACGAGGCAGCAGACCCAGCAAGCACAAAGAACGTTGCCCAAGTTACATATTTCCTTTCTTATGCGTGAACTGCACGTGTTCCCTACATAATTAAGAAACTCGTCTCATTTCTTTAACTTGAATGCATATCATTCACTAATTTATTATTAATAATCATATCTTCCTTGTCAGCCTGCTAGCGAATGACTAATCCATGCAGATTAGGTAAGATTAACGTTTGACTCGTATGCTATATGTGAACATGATAATGAAATTAATAATTTGTGAGTAGAAAGCACATCTATGATATTTATTTATTTATTTATTTATGAGTGTGTTGAAGGCTTATTTATATATATAATTTTATTTATTTATTATATATTTATATATAGAATTGGTGGCGTTGTACGTACGCAAGTAAGGTAGAGGGCAAGTCGCCAAAACAAGAAGAAGAAGAAGAAAAATTGTAAAGGGCAGCGGTAAGTGGTGAACTGGTAACAAAGTTAATTAGGTCTTGGGGGATGATACATATATACATATATATATATATATAGAGAATCGAGCCAAACAAGATTCCTATATTAATCAAAACCCTCTCCTCAAATCCACCAGTCCCCACCCTACAAAATAGAGGCAGTAGGTTTTAGGGTTAACAGGGCGTAATCAATTTAGCCAATAAAGGAAGCAAGTAAAAGACAAGTAGTTTTCGTCGTTTTAATTTTTCTTACTCTCTCTCTCTCCTTTGAGACTGCCAACTCGCGGGACGCGTGCAATCTAATCCCACTCCTTAGACTGCATGGACCACGTTGATATTTCTTTAGTTTTAATGCACCTTATTCCCGTGATATGTACCCTTCTTTCTCTCTCTCTCTCTCTCTCATACACGCATACCACAGATATTGTCCATCTTCTTTGTCTCTATTCGGCTGGCAAGGACATTTTTAATGGTGAAAATCAAAGAATTAAATAAAAGTTAAAATGGAGTGGATACGGATGTATTGCGAGAGTGTATGAAGCTACAGCTACTGAGCAATAGCTGAAGGTAGCTGCAGATACAAATGGGGAAAAGCAAGAAAGGAAGGAAGGGTTGCGACACAGTGGCATGGATCAATGCCCCTTTTTGTTCCGTTATAATCCTGATACTGTCCTACAAGATAGAAAAAAGAAGAAAGAAAAAAGAAGCACAGCGAAGGGAAAAGAAAACAACAACAACAAAAATAAAGCAGGTGGGGGATTTCATGTTATGCGACAGAGCATTAACAGCGACACTGCAAAGGGTGGCAGCCGATCCCATAAAACAACCGCAATTATAGTGAAAAACAAAATCAAAATTAAGGGACCGGACGACAGTAACGGCTCATGGGGGTCGATCGGAGTGCATATACATGCCCTACCTAATATTATAATAAAATATGATATATTAATTATTAGAAGAAGATGAAAAAGTAAAGTAGGCACATATATGAGAAAGACAGCGGTGGGCCTGACTGCAAAAGCTCTGACCCACCTGGATGGAGATGGGCTGAGGCTGAGCCTCAATTAATGCTAAGCTAATTGCACCTGCCACCTCCGCAGTTCCCCATCCTCTTATCTTCGCTCACTGTATGTAATGTATCCTCCCTTTCCTTTTTCGTCTCTTCTTGCTTTCCCACTTTCCATTATATTTATACAGCTAAAAAAAATTTGAAAAATCTGTACCAAAAATAATTACTGTGGATTTTAAAATAAATAACTAAATCAATTTTTTTTTTTAATTTAATGTTTTGATTTTATTTTCTTTCTATTTTTACCACCTGAAAATGATTTTTCCCCTGTTTAATATTTTTTTCAATATAATGACTTTTCTATTTTGATTTAGTTATTTTAAAATTATCATATAAACTATTTAATGGAATGGCGTTGTACAGATAGCTAGTCCAAAGACCACTTAATTTTTTTCTCGTACACTTATCAGATTTCTTCTTATATACACTCCTTTCTTCATCATTAATTTCCTTCATGCATCTTTAAGATAATGAAAATAGTTTACTAACATTCTCAGAAATAATAATAATGTTCTCCTAATGCCTTTTTATATACAGAACCCCTAGCAATCCAATACTAGGAAAATAAATTAAACTAGAAAAATAATTTACAATTTAATGCCTTTAATTAAATGCCAAGTAATAGCACTTAATTTAGGAGGAGTTGCCTTATTTTACTCTAATGGATATATATTATCTTAAATTTAATTTGCAGACCAAAAAATTAAAACTATATATATTAGAAATAAAGAAATAAAATTAAATATGGTAACAATGCCCTCACCGGCCTACATCGTGCATACTCATATATAGTTATTTATATTATAAAACAAAATTTTACATATTAAAACAAGTCAATCTTTTTTATTAAGTCGATGTGTCTATGTATAACTACTAGGGGGTCATGCTGAATTTATGTGAAGTAACAAAGTGATAAGGTCCCCAGTGTCATGACTTGTCGCTTTTTGTCTTAGTGGGTGAGCGGTTTACATGGGTTGTCCATCTGCTTCCAATTTGCCACCTTATTAGCCAAAAATTCTAAATCAATGCGAGATAACTATGTATATAAACTACTTTGCTAATTTTCCTAATTATGGTTAAAATTGTTATTTTATAAATGTCAATGAGATAAGAGACATGTCAAGAGTTGTCCAGATTCCACCTACGCAATAACAACCCATAACTCTCATGCAAAACTGGATCATGAAGGAAAGCTTTCAGATAATTCAAAAACATGTGATCAAGATGTAATCTTAAAGAACTTAGTCTGTTGCAGTGCTATAGCCAAAGGAATAAAGATTAGATATATAGCATCTGTTGTAACCAATATGCAATTAAAGTATAGCATTCCTGTTCTATATATACCAGTGTACGTAATCGTTCATAGCAATACAAGTGAGAATTATTTGAAAATGGGTTAAATCTATTTGCATTATTTCATCAGAATTGCAAGGTTGGCGAATGACAATAAAGTTATTGTTGATTTAACTCTCAATTTCTTTTATGAAGGATCAGGCTACGATGAAGGTCCTATTCTCCTCAAAAATGGTCTCTATAGTGTCTCTCTGCCTACATCCACTAATACAACTACTTCTAGTTTTAATTTTCAGAATTCTACTTTATCATGCTTTAGTTCTTATTTATTTGCAAATAATATTTGGCATTTATGCCTTGGACATCTTTCTAATTCTGTTTTGCAATTAGAAAAAATGCATTGACTGTATGCACCCCTATCTTCTTCAAAGAGCAAAAAACAGTTGGAGTTAATATTTTCAAATGTATGGGTCCTGCTCCTATTCATTCAATAAAAGGAAACAAGTACTATGCATTTATCTAAAGATGATTTTTTGAGATTTTCCTGGATTTATCCACTAAAATTAAAATCTTAGGTTAAACATTTTTTTACAATTAAAACTACTTGTTGAAAACATGTTTCAAACAAAAATTAAAAAAAAATCAAATTAATTGGGGAGCAGAATATTGAGTTTTAGAATTAATTCTAAATAATTTTGGAATTAAGTTTCAACGCTCGTGTCCACACACTCATAACCAAAATGGAAAAATGGAACGTAATCATAGGCTCATTAATGATACTGCTTTTTTCCTTATTGAACACAGTAATGTAAATATGTCTTCTTGGTGGGATTCTTGCTCTACAACAACTTTTTTAATTAACAGATTACCCATAAAAGTTTTATAAAATAAATCTCCTGTACATAAACTTTTTCAAAAATACTTTGATTTGTCAAAACTTAAATTTTTGGATGTAAATGTTTTCCTTTTATAATCCCTTATCAGTCTAGAAAATTTTCTTCTGCCTCATAAAAATGTATATTTTTGGGACATAGCACAATCCAAAAAGGGTGCAAATGTAAAAGCTTTCAATCTGGAAAAAATATATATTTCTCCAAACGTGATTTTTATGATAATAGTTTTCCTTATCACATAGTATCTCAATCCCCCCGGGCTTCTACATCTGATAATATTTCTAACTATCCAATCAATGCTCTTTTCTCTACCTTTATCTATCCATTCTAAAAGTACATCCATCTGGTTCAAGGATAGGATTTCATTACAGTCTTCTTTACAAATCGAAAGTGAAGTTGTTCAACCTAACTTGATGTCCACGTCATCACCTTAGCTTGTATCTTTTTCGCTCAACCAACCAAACACTATGGACACACCCCATTCAACATATAAATCCGTAGCCTTATCTCCAGGGGTACTACAGAGACTAAAAAATCAATAACCCTCCCCTACAAACAAAATTGATGTCCCAGCCTATTCATCAACCTCACCTCTTCCAATAAATATTCATGTTGATCTCCCACTGAGACAACCCACCACAACATATCCAATGACCACACGTTCAAAAGCAGGGATATACAACCCCAAGACATTCACCTATTGTTCCCAATGGAATCTTAATGTCACTGAATCAATTAATGTATGTGAAGCTCTCTCCCATGTTAAATGGAAACATGGAATGACTGAGGAGATACAAGCTCTTTCTCGGAATTCAACCTAGACTCATGTTCTTGCTTCAAACTAAGTGAACATAATTGGCAATAAATGGGTGTTCAAAATAAAGAAAAATCCCAATGGTTCATGACAAGATTTGCCTTGGAGATTCCTCCAAGATTATACAAAGAGGCCTGCCTCAGAATGATTCCGCTAGATTCCTATTTGGCTATCCTTTAAAATCATGCTCAAAAAAAGTTATTCGATAAAAATTAGAAATAGATCAAAGACATGTACAACGTAGAAAAGTTAGATACTACAAACTAGTCCAGAAGCATGATGAAAAAAAAATTAGGTCATACATCAAAGCCATAAAGAGAATGGTTGAAAAAATACAAGATACAAGTATAGTCTTTAAGAGAACTAGTTTAGAATAATACAATAACTAATAAATAAAAGCATAGAGATAACCATAGTGAAACGGTAGATCTAGAAGCCAGGAGGTAGACCTGCTAACTTCAGCTATGAGCCTATGACCTAGGAACCGATGTTAAAATAAATGTGAGATACGAATATCTCAGTGAGTGCTTCTAGCTAGCTACAAAAATAGATATTCAATAATATAAAATTTTTTACGTTCAAGACCTCAAGTCATTCTTTTAAAAGTTCTATGTTTTGAAATTTTTTTCACAAACCCTTATATTTTTCTCTAAAAGTCATTAAATCATTTAAATACAATTTAGGGTCAAAAAATGTAATTCTACACATTTACTTAAGTTTGCAGATCAATCATTAGTCCTATAATTATAATTTCATAAAACTTTTAAATTCATTTTGATGACTAAATCCTCATAAAATGTCAATTCAATGGGCCGCAACCCATGGAATCAGAATGGTGGGCCCTAACACATAAAAATCAAAACCAATTTAAAAACCAGATTTCATCAATCAACACCAATATTATCATATCACCATCATAATCATCATTAACCTACTCTCATGGCCATCACAACCCTTTGATGTCGCAAGGGCGTTGTGGTCTCACTGCTCTAGCAGCCTACACAACTGCAATAGAGGATAACGTAATCATCAACATCAAATTTGTGTACCACACTATATACCGAGTATGTGTCTAGAGGTCCATTGAGTTTGAGGCACCAGAGGATAGAGGGGAATGAAAAAAAAAAACTCATCTCAATATTCCAACGCCCTGGAAGCGTTGATGTAAGATTCTCATTATCTCTCTCACTGGCTGATCGAGCAGAGGATGACAATATATATAAATAGCGCGTGTAATCTCAACATACGTATATGAGATTGGTTCTATATGGTACATCCTTAATCACTTCTCAATTCAACCTAACCAAATCATATTTAAATAAATCAAATCTCACAAATTTTTTTTTCCAAATCCACATAAAATACAGTAATTTTTCAAATCACAAACTTTCTTTATTTACTAAATACTCTAAACTTGTAAAATTGCACAAAATTCCAAAACCTTTTTAAAATTTCATAAAAGCCACAAAATTGAGAAATTATTGGAATTATCACTAAATCCACAAAATTTAAAAATTATGAGAATGCCCAAAAACTTCATAAAATTCCAAATAACCCTCAAAGTCACCAAATTCATCTTTTATTCCAAATCAATATAAAATCCAATCAATACACATAAATACTTGGCATAAAAACAAATATCGCATTTAATTAAATTCAAGCAACGTGATGTGTGTAATAAGCGTAAATTTAAAAGCATGAAAATCCAATATATAACCTTCAAAATCACCAAATTGATTTTTTATTCCAAATAAATATAAAATTCAATCAATTATCATAAACTCTAGGAAAAAAAATAAATAACACATTTAATTAAGTTTACGCAAACGATGTGTATGTAGTAAGCATAAATTTAAAAAAGCATGAAAATCCAATCGAATTCAAATCAAGTGCAATTCAATCATTACATCATATAGTAATCCCAAGATATTTGAAAAATAAATTGCACCCACACAACAAACGTGTGCTCGTGCTGAATCTCCAAACCAGCTCTAGAATAATTCCTAACAAAATTTATCAAAATTTATACCAAGACCCTGGGTGAGTTATTTGGGTCTCTAATTACTATAAAAAAATATTATTTACTAAAATAATCTACCAATTTTGGTAATTATGAAATTTATCCTACGTGTCAATTATCCAAAATTGAAAAAAAATTATTTCTTCAAAATTAATCAAAATTGAGCACTCGGTTAAGTTTTCATGACCTCTAGGAAATTAAATGAACTTGCAATTTCACTTAATTTCACTTCAGAACAGTTCAATTACAATATCCAATTTTGACCTAGGACCGAAATTAGGGGTTCTCTGTTTGAAGTCCGATTATTACAATTTTTATACCAAAATAGAACTAAAGACAAAAGGAATGAGAAATTACTTTTAAATTTGGTGATTCTTTGTCGTCGATGACCAAAATTGTTGCCGGAAGATCAAGCTAATGGCCAAAATAGAGAGTCTTTGAATCTAGCCAAATTGTATTAAATTCACAATGCAGCTAGCTTTCCCATGACCTAAAGAGCATGTTTGGATTGGTGGTGAGCACCCACTCACTGCCAGTGAGGCAGACCAACGATGGCAAGCTTTCTCAGGAAGGTGGAGTTTAAACATATGCAAAATGAGCAAATCATGACCAACGGACACCGTTAATAGATTGCCCAAGGTCTTAAGGTGCTAGTGGGAAGATCCAATCACTGCAAAATTGCCAAAAAGTTCACCAAAAAACACGGTGTTTTGCAAGCTTTGGTGGTGGTGCGTGTGGCAATTCCAATGGCCAGTGGTGTCAGGGTTTGTTGGGTGGAGTTCATCTAAGGTGCAAAAGGCAATGATGATTGTGATGAAGCTTGGTTTCGTCAAAAAATGGAATGAGCTTGGTGGAGGTTGTGGCAGTTTACAATGTTGCTGAGCCAGCTTTGCCTTTGTTTTTTGCTAGTTTCCAATAGGTTTCTGGTGTCATCTCACAAGGTTTCCAATGACACCAAGCTTGCCTTCTAACTCCAAGAAATGAGAAATTTATGGATGTGAGAAAAAGGCCTAGTGGTAAGGCTAAATTGTCAGGAATTTGGGAGAAAAATAAGGCACTAGGATTTTTCTGATGATAGAGATGCCTCAATTTGCACGCATTGTATCATATATATAGACACGAGCATGTATTAGGTGTCTCCACAATTTTTTAGATGAATTTTACCTGGCTTTGCGCATAAACGCTCATAAAATATGGCGAGATTTTATGTGTAAAAGTTTCACAAATTGACTCATGCTCATAAAATAATGTTATCTCATGAAATAATATACTCAATAATTGAAGTATGATAAGTTGCTAGTTAGCCTCAAGTCTGAACTGATCCAGAATTAAAAAGCTATTGTACAATGTCTACAACTTAAAAATCATAACTCTAATTTAAATGTGCCATAAGTTTGAGGACTCGTAATGACAAGCACTATGCTATGCTTTATGTGGTCAAAGCCAACACTCATCCGCTGAAAAAGTTAAAATTTGACTCTAAAAGGGTTGAGTCGGCCCTGCTGGTAATTTGAAGTTAGAACGAACAAAATGTATCTTTGAAACCATATGCTCGCAGATGTTTGATTGGTAAGGTGGGGAAACGTGTTGAAAAACTAAGCCATAACACTTGCCATGCAAGAATTTATGAATTAGTAAATTCAAAAATACCTAACTAGAGATTTATTATGTGTGTGTGTACAGAGAGAGAGAGAGAGTTCATGTGTGTCTGTATATAGAAAAATTCTAAAATAAAGATATTTTTATTTTATTTATCATAAAATAAGATTGTAACTAATGATATATTATTAATGACAAATCTAAAAAATGTCGTCACTGATAGTTTATTTTAATAACGATATTTTCATATTTATCAAAAAAATGTATTTTTAATTTATTAAAATGAAACTATATTTATTGTAGAAGTATTCTATATATATATATATCTAATATGTATAAATAAAAATTTGGGACCTTATAATCTGGGGGCTTTTTAGGCCACCGCCGCCTTGGTGGCCTTACCCCAGAACCAGCTACCAGACTTTCTATGATTAAGTTGGGGCAAGAATGGCTTATCAAGATAGTTTTATGAACAATCCTTTACGGGATTAGATTTTTTTATTTTATTTTTATTTTTATTGGAAATGCCATAAAACGCAAACCAAGAACCGAGTTACTAGACTGAGGAAGAAAAATACGTCATGATATAAATCATTATTAAAGTTGCCACATTTCATTTTAAGATTTTAATTTAAATTCAGATAACAATTAATAATACAACAGATAAGCATTTGACATATAAATATAATAAATTTGATTAAATCAGAAATTCCCTAGAAACAGATGGACTCTAAATATGTATATATGTATTGTTTATATACCAGAGTTTCTTTTAACAATAATATGGCAAATGGTCGACAACATGTTCACTTTCCCCTGCCAACTTTTTCTTTTTCTTTTTTTACAAAATACCGATTATTTTGCTTGAAGATGAGTAGTTCAAATTCCGAAACTTGGAAACTGTTTATATTGTGTTTTTATTTTATTTTTTGATAAATTATAAATTTTTCTCCTTCGATTAATTTGAGCGTAGATAATGTCAATTTAGTGTTTAATTATAATTTTTTTGAATAATATAGACAGCCATAAACTTTTGATCAACATATTATAGTTAGGTTCTTTCATTACATGCAATAGCAACCAAATTATCTCACTAGTGCATGTCAATCACCAACCAAATTATCTCATGAACAAACACATGTACGTGATTTTTCTTGATCAGTTTACTTATTTGATAAGTCCTTAATGCGCACAGTATGTAGCTTTTAAATTGCATAAAATAATAACCCAAAGTCCTCTCAATGGAACATAGACACACAAAAAAAGGAAAAATAAAATAAATATAAGCCCTTTAGTCACTGGGACATTCCATCTGGCTATGGTCATCATCATATTTCAGTTTTAGTATATATTTTAAAAAAAGTAATATATCCCTCTCCACTTTATCAAATAAACTAAGAAACATTTTCGAGACCACGAGATTGTAGAAAACCCTTTTAATTAAAGTGTCAAAGCGAAAGACAAACATGTCACCAAAAAAAAAAAGCGCTAAGGGACAAATAAGCACATTTCATGATATATATTTTATGTAGCCTGTAGATGAAAACAACAACGCGGCCTCTCGTCTCACATTAAGATGCGCATGCATGCACATCTGTATAATATAATACAAATGCCATGCTTGCATATATACTAATTATCGAAAGATAAAATCTAACTTCACTAAAGTAAAGTGTTTGGTTAAAGAGAATTCAAGACAGAAAATTAAAGAGAGGAAAAGAAAATCTGAAAATGCATATTCATAGAAGTGTAGAAAACTAAGATTAGATTACAAAGGTTGGCAAGCTCTGTTTATATACGTATAAAACAGAGAAGCCATACTGGCCATTTGAGAGATACAACGTGGCCAACATTAACTGAAGAGAGAGAGAGTCATTCTAACAGCTTAACAAGCACGTGTTTTAGCACATGCTATTTAACAAACTTAACAGATTAGTTGCTAATTTGTTATTTACAGTAATATGTCCCCGGAAAACAAATTCCTTTTTATCCCTTGTTCATCCTTGTTCTATAAGTGATCTGTAACATGAAGATTTTGACAAAGAAGAAGAAATCTCGTTGAACCAAGGGGCTTAGTTAGAATGTCAGCAACTTGATCTTCAGTAGGAGTAGGAATATATCTGACTTCTAAAGTCTTACGAATTAATTTGTCCCTGACAAAGTGGAGGTAGATTTCTATATGTTTAACTCTAGCATGTAATATTGGATTCATAGCTAAGGCAGCTGCTCCTATGTTATCGCACCAAACTATAGAACATGCCAATGGATGCTGAAGTTTTTGTGTAAGATTCTACAATCAACAAATTTCTGAAGTAATGTGAGCTAGAGCTCGATACTCAACCTCCGTACTTAATTGAGCTACCACTTGTTGTTTTTTTGAGCTCCAAGAGATTAAGTTTGAGACAAAGTAAACATAGTATCCACTCACTAACCTTCGATCATCAATGATTCCTGCCCAATCATAATCAGCAAAGCCTTGAACTTGTACTTGATTATTTGCTTGAAGTTGCAGACCATGATATAGAGTTCCTTTGAGATATCTTAATACTCGTTTGCAGGACTCCCAATGATTAACAGTAGGACATTGAAGAAATTGACTGAGAGTGCTAACAAGATATGAAATATCTAGCTTGGTTAAGGACAAGTATTACAAAGCACCTACAATACTCCTATACACTGCAGGATCTTCATAAGGATCACCATAAAATTGAAACAACTAAGTACTAGAACTCATTGGAGTGGAAATAGGTCGAGCTCCATCAAGTCATGCCTTTGTCAACAAGTCAGTTATGTATTTTTGCTGAGTAAGCAGCATTGTAGACCCTGTTCGTTGAAATTCAATCCCCAGAAAGTAATGAAGTTCTCCTAGATCCTTAGAAAACATCATTCATCTGTTGAATTAAGCTGGCAATATACTGAGGGTTGCTCCCAGTGATAAGTATGTCATCCACATACACAAGTAATAAAACATAAGCTTAAGCTGATTTCAAAATAAAAAAAGGAAGTGTAGGATTGAGAATTATGAGATCCAAATCCAAGAAGAAGATACTTTAATTTCTTAAACCAAGCCCTTGGTGCTTGTTTTAAACCATAGAGAGCCTTAGTGAGCTTACAAACATATTGAGGATACTGCTCACTGACAAAACCCTGTGGCTGTTCCATATAAACATATTCAAGTAGATGTCCATTTAAAAAGGCATTGTTAAAGTCAAATTGCCTAACCTGCCAATTATTAGATAATGTAAGGGATAGAATGAGTCTGATTGTGGCAGGCTTTACAACTGGACTGAAAGTTTCTTTGCAATCCACACCAGCTGTTTGATGAAAGCCTTTAGCTACATGCCGAGATTTAAGCTGTTCAATTGTACCATCAACCTTATATTTAGTCTGTAGACCCATTTGTTATCAACTAAAGACAAGCCAGGAAAGTATGGTACTAACTGTCAAGTCTTATTTTGAAGAAGAGTTGCATATTCAGTGTTCATTGCTTCCTTCCACTTTGGATCCAATAAGGCTTGAGTTGCTGATTTTGGTTCAGGTACAGATGAAAAAGAAGGTGTAGGTATAGGATGTTTAGTGGAAGCAGTAAGAATTTTTTGTTTGAAAATACCTGCTTTGGCTCAAGTTATCATGGAATGATTAGGTTGAAGTGTAGTGGAAGGAATAATGAGGTGAACAGGCTCATAGGAATTTAATGGTATAGAATGTTGAGATGATGGAGCTAATGAATCATTCGAGTTATTTAACGAATGTGAGATTATAGGACTAGAAGTCGTAGAGGGAGAATGAGATGCAGCTGGAGATAATGCTGCAGGCAAAGGAGTTTGAGATGAAAAAGGAGTGAGAGTTGAAGTTTGAGGTATTACTTGTCAATGAACAATGTAAATAGGGGAACACTGATCAAAAGAAGTTTCAAATGAAGATGTAGAATATCAGCTAAGAAATTTAGAATCTATAGCAAAAGGGAAATCTATTTCATTGAACACAACACTCTTAGAAATATAGACACAACCTGTGTGATGTAGACTCTTATAGCCCTTGTGATCAGGACTATAGCCCAAGAAGACACACTTTTAAGTATGGAATTGAGTTTTCTAAGATGAGTAGGGTCTAAGAAAGGGATAGCATGCAGAGCCAAAAACTCTAAAGAAATGGTAATCTAGCATTTTATGAAAGAGTAGTTGATAAGGAATTGAAAAATTTAGAACTTGAGTTAGTAACCTATTGATGATGTAAATGGCACATCAAAAAGAATCTCACCAGTGAATGAGTGGCATTTTAGCCTGTGCTAGTAAGTTGAGACCAACCTCAACAATATGTCTATGTTTCCTCTCAACTCTGCCATTTTGTGCATGAAAATAAGGACAAGGATGACAAAAGTTGATACCTTGTTTGGCAAGAAAATGCAGCAAAGATTTAAACTCACCCCCCCCCCCCCCNCCCCCCCCCCCCCCCCCAATCTGATTGAACTGTTTTGATTTTGGTTTCAAAGTGTTTTTCAACCATAGTTTGAAACTTGATAAACATGGAAAGGGCTTCTGATTTTAGTTTTAGTGGATAGACTCAAACAAATCTAGAGTAATCATCCAAAATTTGAATGTAGTATCGAAAACCATATGTGGAAACATTTGGAGCAGGCCCCCAAAGATCAATGTGTATGAGTTCTAAAGGTTTAGTAGCTCGAGAAGAAGATGATGGAAAAGAAATAAGATGTTGCATGCCAAACTGGCAAGCTTCATAGAAATTCAAATCATTTGAAGTTGACATATTAAGAGAACTAAAAATTTTATTTAAATAGGTTGACTAAGATGACCAATTCGTTGACGTAAAATATGGCTATCATGAGTTAGTGTAATAGCAGACAGAGGAGTAGCAGATTTAGAAAAAAGAGAATGTAAATCTTTATTGATAGTAGAACATGAGGAAGAACATGGTAAGAAAATTCAGCCAAAAGTAATACACTGAAGAATACAAGAAGCATGAGCAGCTTTATTAGAATGAAACAATGAGGAAGACAAAGTACAATTGGACATAGAAGAAATACAATTTGATGAAAAGCTTTTTGGAGTGATTGAAAGCTGAAGTGGTTGAGTTAGGACAGATGAAAATCCTTGAAGTGGAGGAGAGCAATTGAGCAGCAACTTATACAACCCCCTTTCCAGAATGCCTTTAAGGATTAAATGACCTCAAAGATCCTTAATAACACAGGAGGTAGCATTAAATTCCTCATGTAAACCATTATCTTTCACCAATTTAGACACACTTAATAAATTTTTTGGCAATATAAGGGACAACAAGTATGTCAAGTACGTGAATATCAGCATGACATGTTGGTATAGAAGTTTTACCAATATGAGTGATGTCAATATTTTGTCCATTGCCATCCATTAGCTTGTTAGCTCCTTTGTACTCAATTTGTTGAAGCAGACCAGTTCCATCATCAATCACATGGTCAGTGGCGCCACTGTCCATATACCAAGATTGATCTGTAATTGTCATTGGTGAAGCTGTATGTCAAGTGCCAACAAACTTGTAAAACATGACAATAATAGAATAGATGGATTAGAAGCACCAGAAGAAAAGGTTTAATGTCCTTGAGGTCGAGTAGACATTTGAGGCTTGTAGTTTTGTGAACTGAGCTGTATTGGCAATGGGATAATGAGTTGTTTAAGGTGGAAAATTAGAAAAGGCAGTGGTAGAATCATGATAAGACATGGCTGGAGGTGTGGATGCATTTGTAAAATATGGATTAGAGAGTTGTTGTTGTTGAGGTCATAAATTAGTTCTTGTTCCTCTCATATAAGAATTTGCATAATGACCATTGTAATTTGTATCAAACCGATACTAACAATTTGCTACCACATGCCCATAAGTACCACATAATTGGCATGTTGGCTTTGATGCATGTCCACCATTCCTACCAAAATATCCTCGACCTCGTCTTTTATTGAAAGAACCAGGTCCTCTGCCAAAAGATTGTTGTATGGCATGAAAGATTTGACCATTTGCACAATGTAATTATCCAACTTGAGAGCAACACGCAAAATTATAGGTACTACTAGCCACTGGATTAAAGTTTGAAAACATCAAGGCAGATTGATTGACTGACTTGTAGGCATGATTTGATGACAACCACACTGACCACCGGAATGAAATCTAGATGTTCGATTCACAGTAGAGACATTATTTTTGAGATGTAGAGTAGCACTTGAGTTTTGCATTGATAGTTTCTGAAGCCAGATGAGCAACTTTAACTTCAAAATTTAAGACTGAATTATCTTCTTCTAGCTTGATTCATAAGAAAGCAAGTGATGTTGAACATCTTCAAAACTATACTGCTCGGGCCTAACTTCTAAGATCGTTGAAATTGGTTTAAAATCTGACCCTAAACCAGCACGATTGTACGTTACCAATTCTTTTTCTGAGTCACAATCACCAACAGCAGTTAACTTTCTAGCCAAGTCTTCCATTTTAAGAACATATTCATCAACAGAAATTCCGCTTTTCTTGGTAACATGCAATAGCCTCCTATAATGGAGAATTCTACTAGGAGATGGTGCTACATACATTTGCACAATTGCAGCCCAGAGATTATACGAAGTTTCTTTGTCAATGAAGTGGCCACTAACTTCTTGAACAATTGTTCCTCTTAGCCAACCAACAAGAAATTGATCTTGAACTTCCCAATCTTCTTGCAGCTAATCTTCATTATGACCGACAGCCGAAGAATTTGTTGATGAGGAACTTTGAGGATGATGAAATTGATCTTGAACTTCCCAATCTTCTTGCAGCTAATCTTCATTATGACCGACAGCCGAAGAATTTGTTGATGAGGAACTTTGAGGATGATGAATGAAATAATCATCGAAGGATGAGTAATGCAGAAACTTAATAAACCGATGACCTTTGATTATCGAGATAATTTGTGATTTCCAAATGAAGAAATTGGAATCATTCAATGATGATTGAATTTGGGAATGGTGATATAGTAAGGATCCAAGTTGTTTCCGCCATGGAACAAGCTCTGATACCAAGATAAAATCTAACCTCACTAAAGTAAAGTGTTTGGTTAAAGAGAAAACAATACAGAAAATTAAAGAGAGGAAAAGAAAATCTGAAAATGCATATTCATAGAAATGTAGAAAACTAAGATTAAATTACAAAGGTTGGCAAGCTCTGTTTATATACGTATAAAACAGAGAAGCCATACTGACCATTTGAGAGATACAACGTGGCCAACATTAACTGAAGAGAGAGAGAGAGAGAGCCATTCTAAGTAACTTAACAAGCACGTGTTTTAGCACATGCTATTTAACAAACTTAGCAGATTAGTTGCTAATGTGTTATTTACAGTAATAGAAAACAACAGCTGCATGCTAATTAAGTGTCACTGAACTGTTCCATTGAATTTATTCGGCACTCCTGCTACGTACATAAATATATACATGAAAAGTTTGGAGAATATATTACATGACATGGCAATGGGGATGAGGATGGATAGGAATTAATAGAATAAGGAGTAGATTTTACATGAGACAACAAGCATTGACGTTGTCATCGTTGAACATGTTGCTGACTTTGTCGTCACCGCGTTGAGTGACAGGAATGTTGCCATGCCTGTCGGCGACATTGTAGCCATGCTTATAGTAGTTGTAGCTCTCCTTGAATTCATTAGTGGTGTCTTTAAAGTATTCATTGGCCGATGTGAAGTACAAGGGAGGGTTTGGGTATGGCCAGAATTCCGCCCTTTTCCCAGCCCTCCTCACTGCTTTTAGCACCTTGTTCCGCTCCACGTAACCCACTACTGTCACCTTTTCCATCTCCAGGTCCACCTCCACTGAGTCCACCCCTGCTTATATATTTATATCATTTAATGAATATCTATGTATCTCTCTTACTCATGCGTAATTATACATATTATAATTAAATTGGATATCATGTGTACGTATAAATATATACCTCTAAGTTTGAAAATGGCCTTTTTTACAACTCTTTCACACCCACTGCAGCACATCCTTACTTTCAGCTCCACAGTCTGTAAAGCATCCATACACGGTCATTAATTAGATTCCTTTTTATAAAGAATCCTTGGTCTTTCATTCAAATCTTTTTGGTACCCTTTGCTTTCCTTTCTCCTTATTCGATCCTTTGTTCCTTCTTTCAAAAACGTCAACTTTATACTTTGGACTTTTTTACGAAAACTAACAGATTAAGTAATGTGCCATATTGGATATGTATATTATATATATATATATATATATATATAGGGAGAGAGAAAGAGAGAGAATAAACTTATTTCTCATAGATCGATCGATACTTATATTCCCCATGGCACATGTGTTCACATTTTTAGATTACCGGCGCGCAGAAACATGATCCAATAACATCCAAAAAAAAAAAACTTGACTTAAGAGAAATTAGCTAGCCAAACATTGTTTGACGTGAATAGAGATTCTCTGGTTACCTTGATATCTTGGTTTTTACGAGTTTCGATTAACTCATGTATGTCTTGTCCTCCATTATATTAATATACAATAAATAGAACAACAATACAAAAAACGTTATCTTGCAAAATTTCAGCAGGCTGGTTAAATGACTTGAAAACATGATATCTATCGATCGCTTCCTAGCTGAAAATAACTCCAATCGGAATTAGCAAACATAATATTCATATGCATCCCTATGAACTCGATTAGTAATTTAGTATAGAAAATTGATTTAATTTGTTCTCCACTTTAATATGTACTATTATTAATTTGATCATCTTTTTTAGTATTTGGATAACATCTTTTTTTTTTTTTGGTAAAAATTTGGATAGCATCTATTTAAAAACATGATTTATTTTATACAACTTCTGAATCATACCATTTGAATTAAGATCTTATACGAAGAAGATCACTCCTGCTTTATAGGTCAAATTAAAAAAAATGGATTAATTATGAAATTAGGGAGCATATTTTTGGGATGAATACTTCCAAACAGGTGGATTTATACTTTAATTTCCTTTTACTTCAAGGAGACCGATTAGTATATATACAAGAGGAACGTAGGAGATGGAAAGGCTTTCTGTAAATAAGAGAGGAAGAGAATTAAAGAGAAAAATAGGTTAATTTGTCTAATTGTTCCAAGTCAAGTCGAGTTAATAGAGAAAATATGGTGAAATTAAGATCACTAGAAATAGATACCTGGAATTAAAGATGGAAAATGATTAAGGAAACTAAAATATATTTAGTTAGGATATAAAAGTGAACCTGCAAGGAAAGAGGTCGACCCTTTGGCATGTTGTGGTTGCGGTGGATGTCGTTGGTGCTTTTTTGGTGATCTCGATAGCTAAAGAAGCAGTATGCAATGGAGGATACGATAAAACCAAATGCTTTCTCTAGTATGGAAGCCATGACCTTAAGTTTGTTAAATATATATATACGTACGGAGCATGAAGAAAGAAAGAGAGAGAGAAAGAGAAAGGAAACTAAAGAGAGGTAGCCCAGCCCTAGAAGATATTCCACTGTGGCCTGTGCAGGTTAATCTCTTCTAAATATATTCCAAAAACAATTCTAGGGTGAGCAGTTTCTTGTGGTTAAATTCAGTGACTCGTGAATTAATATTAGACAGGGAATGGCATCTAAAACCCCCTACTCACAAAATAATAATGCTTGAAATGTGGGTCAAGCTAATCAACGTGGCTGCTGACACACAGTAGCTAGTGCTGATGAGAAAGCAAATTAAAGGGAATATATTTATATATATGTGTGTGTGTGTATTTATATCATCTTCCAATTAACGGTATATATCAGGCTTAAGGTAAAGGGAAGGAAAGCTGAGTTTTGAATTGATGCAAAGGGAACATATATATTCTAAAATATCTTTCTTTAGTTTAACCGTCTTTGAAAATCACTACACAATATGCACCATCTACCATCTATCTAGAAAGCCTAGCCTATACCAAAGTAATATATTCCCGCGTTGCTATTAGCTACTGATAATGAATTCATTCTCATATTTTTTATGTATTTATTTGTATTTCTCGTTCTAGAACAACCTGCCTTTATTAAAAGGAGAATCATTTGGTTCCATTTATAATTAAAAACATCAACTGGGCAGCAGCTGAGAGATTATTTATATGCATAACTTATATATAATGCTACAAATTAAAATTACTACTCATAACAACCATTACAAGTTGTTAAAGATAAAATATAAAAAATATGATGACTCACTTTCTATCAGTTTAAGTTTTGATAAAAAATAGTAATCTAACTGATATCAGAGTTAAAAATCATACTGGTTAGAAATTCGAAACTTAACAACTTTACTCAAATTTAAAAATTCAAAAAGAGTTCAAAAAAAAAAGCTGAATATCCATATGTAAAGTGCTCGAACGGGCATGTGAATAAGAGTATTAAAAATAAAATATAAAAAATATGATAATCCACATCATATTAACTCAATATTAAGAGCATCTAAATTGCTAAAATTAACATACCACATAAGTAAATATATACATTATTTTGAAAAAATGCACTCTAATGGTTATGTATATAATGAATATAGAGCCGTCGTGGCATTGACATTGTCAAGGTAAGTGTCTATTTATGGAAACTCTGTCAGACATTGTCAAATTTTCAAAAAAAAAAATTTACAAATTTAATTTACTCAAAAACTAAAAATACTTAAATAAAATATATAATTAATTAATAACCATAAATAACTTTTTTACACATTATCATTGAAAAATAATCTTTTAATTAAATATACATTTATACCGAATAGATTTAAACAATATATATTTATATGCCAACATTCCACATTTCTTTCAATGCTCTAATAATATTCCACGAAGCAATTAATGTAACTCACATCAATTTGTAATATAACCAACGAACGAGGTGCAGTTGGAGACTCGAGAGACGATCATACATCTGGTAATCTTATTAGTTTATCCTCTTTTTATTTTATTTTATTAAATTTCACAATTTTTTTTAACTATGGATTGAAAATGTATTTTTAATTAATGTTTTCAACCATTGGACCAAAAGCTAAAAATATTATAAAATTATTTAACTTTATACATACAAATAGCTACTTTGGCAAATGGTGGGTCCACTTTCTAGCTAGCTAGCAGCTGAATAGTCATTTTATTTACCAAATATTGTATAACTATCTATAAATTCTCCTAAAATTAAGAATTTTTTTTTTTTTGGAAGAACCTAAAATCAACAATGTTATTCACGTAAATTGTGCAAATAATTATAAAGCAGTAGAGGAACTCCCGACATTTGCTTATGGAATAATTCTTTTAATTATATATATATACTTTGCTAACCCGATCAATCGGTCCTAGCTAGGGCATAACTGTCGTCTGCAGGCAAGTTTTGTTTCAATCTGGGAAAAAAAATATAAAACTTTTTGAGAAACAGACAGTATAAATTTAAGGAACATTAGGAACATCCTTTTGGTCCATAAACAATCAAACTTATACTACGATGTGCTTAAATTAATAATTTATTTATTTCCGATATTCTTTTACGTTCCTTCATTTTGTAATATATATTCCTCAGTACATGACATTTGGAAAGCGAAAATACAAGCACATATAATTTTATAAGTTAAAATCCATAAGTTTGGAAAATATTTCAAGATAATTAATGTCTATGCGGATATTCTATATACCTTCTAAGGAAAGAGAAATATAACAACAATAATAATAATTAAACAAAATAAACTTTAAGATAATTAGAACATCTATAATGGAATGTGGATTGCTAAAGTTAACATGCCACATAAAATAATATAGACATTAATTATTTTGAAAAAATGCTATCCAATAGTAACGTTAAGACTGAATGTCGAACTAACATGACATAAATATTATTAAAATATATGTTTATTTCTGCAAAATCTATCAGACATTGTTTAATTTTTTTTAAAGTATTTTTTTAAAATGTAATTTGTTCAAAAACTAAAAATATTTAATAAAATATATAATTAATTAAGGTTTAAATGCACTTTAGTACTTTGTAAAATTGAATTTATTCACATAGAACTCTCTACAATTAATTTGTGCAATTAATACCCTGTAATTTAAAAAAGTTGCACTTTTGTCTAATTTAGTTAAAATTAATAAATTCCGTCAACTCAGAAGTCACGTGCATAATAAATTACTCTCAAAATTTATTTTTTCATTTTTAATTGTATCAAAAACTAAAAAAAAAAAGACGGCAAAAAAAGTCATAAATGAATTTCAAATTTTTTTAAGTTTCTTTTTCTAAATTTTGATACAATAAAAAATAAAAATCAATTTTGAGAGTTACGCGTTATGCACGTAACTTGTAAGTTGACAGAATTTGTCAATTTTAACTAAATTGAACAAATGTATAACTTTTTCAAATTAGAATGTATCAATTGTACAAATTAATTATAAAAACTCATATGTAAACAAATACAATTGTAAAAAATACTAAAGTGTATTAAGACCATTAATTAATAACTATAAATAATTTTTATACACATTATCATTGAAAAATAATTTTTGAACTGATTATACATTTATACTGTCTAAATTTAAAATATATATATTTTTAAACTGCCTGCAATCCATATCTGCTATTATAGATGCTTTTATATACAAATGCCTTCTAACCAAAGCAAAGAATTAAAATTAGTCCTTATCGTTGACCGTATATATATATATGCTTATACATGGCATGCATATGTTCTCTTGTACGTAGTACAAAAAAAAATTAATTGTATTTACTTGTTGAGATTGATAGGAAAGTTTAAACGTTTTACATTAAACTATTAATTTACAATTGAAAAGGTAAAATGGTAATATTATCCTTTTTTTCCCCTCCCCTTATCCTGTCTCCTCTTTCTCTCTCTCTCGCTCTCTTTCTCTCGTCTCTCGTATCCCCGAACTAACGATGCATGTATCCCTAACCATACGAGAAGTGGTACACGCTTAAGTGCTTGAATAGAGCTTCACATAAAGAAGAAAATTTGATGTGCTTGACATGTAAATAATTTTAAAAAGGGTTATATTAGGCATTTTATGGTGATAAATAATTAATTGATAACAACGGAGTTTCGTTAAAAGGCTTGTGGATTAAAATGCGGACAAAATCAGTGAACTTGTGATTAGGCACGAGGCTAAAAATGGTAATTTTGCATCGAATTTTATTGTAAGCATTTCTATTTCTCTTTTCTTTTTTTTTTTGGTCAAACATTTCTATTTCTCTTTAGAGTTTATCTCTCCGGTTAGGATTGTAAAAAGATATACGACGTGGCATTGATGATTTGATATTATAAAATTCAACGACTATCATTAACTAGGTTGATTTTATTTATTTAAATAAATAAATAAATAATTTAAAAAACTAGGATAAATAGGAGCTTCCACACTGTTCTTTTCTTCTGCAGGTTAATGCCAGCGCATACACACTTCAAGTTGCCCTGTTTTTTCTTTTTTTGGTTTTGGTTTTGGGTTTATTTGGGGGGGGCGGTGGACATTCTAATTCTATTGCCCTGTTTATATATAGCTAGCTGTCATATGCGAAAATCTTCTCTTTAATATGGACTGCCCTGTCAATTATATGTAATTTACTGTATATCATAAGTTATAGCCTGTCCACCGTAATTTGAAATACATTGTTGCAAAATTGTATATAACATATTGTTTGGAAATCATAGATTCAGAAAATGAATATTATTTGCTCAGTGTTTTAAATGGAATCTCAAAGATTAACAAACAAGCAGATTAAAATTGATATAGTGCAGAGAAGAAACACATGTTGCATAGAAAACAAGTAAAAAGATCAGGAAGAGGAAGAGGATTTTTACAGTATCGAATATGTACAGCTAACTCAGAAATCCCGAACCTAACTTAAGTTGTCGAAGTAAAAAAGACTGAGGGACTGCAGCTCAATTCTCAAGCCTCAAGCTCTGATGAGAGGGGGAGCATAGCCATAGGAAACGAAAGGAAGGTTGCGAAGTATCAAAAAACGAACCCGACCTGGAAAAGGCGCCGAATAGAACATATGCTCCAGCACCCTCGCTAGCAACGCCGTATACTCCTCCATTAGTTCCGCCATTATTGCCACCAGTATCATTTTATTTCCTTTTGATATTCTTTATTTAGATCCTTATTCCATACACCATTTGATCTACTCCAATCTAACCAATATAAATATAAAATCTCCAAAGCTCTAAAGTCTACAACTTTCTCTCTCAAACTAGAAACTACAAAGCAGTTGCTGTGGGCTCTGCTTTACCACGGCGCCCACCTCTATTAATTATCTAAATAATTTATTATTTCTTTAATTTGTATTTCCAGTGTGCTAGCTGCCCAGCTTCCACGTGGGCACCCCACCACGCGACTCTTTTGGATTTACCAAGTCATTATCTCTATCTTTTTACTTTTTATTTCCAAAATAAACAAAAACGATTCCCTATGTTTCTCTCTCTTCCTTATCTTCTTCCTTCCATTCCCTTTTTCTCTTCCTTATCCTCTTCCTTCCATCCATCCATTCATCCATTGGCACTTGGCAGTTTCACTACTAAAGCTAAAGTTTTAATACAATTAGAATAGTCATTAATCACCAGTGTTAGTTGAATGGATGCTTACAAAAGCCTACATTTTTCCCTTCTTGATTCCAGATATGCAAATTAAAAAATAAAATAAAAAATCCAATAACATTTCCTTCAATTATATTCGAATATATTCAGTGTTTGAATAGCTGCTACTGTACACGAACACCTGTTTGAATTGCTGAACAGATTTTTTTAATAACTTGCAAGTTTTAGAAAACGGGACATGCACATATACATATGGAAAATGCAATTTACAAGTCTAAACCCTATTATTTAAATAAGATGTTCCACCTATAGATCTTCTGGGGCAGCACCGACATCTAGTGCCTCCCATATGCCAAATGAAACTATCAATACAGCAGCTATAGCAACTGCTACTACTACTACTACTCCCGAAGAGAAAATTGAACGTAGAGGACTAGGTGAATCCAAACACACTGACACTGACGCCCCCTGCATTTTACTGCTTTTAATTAATGTATTATCCCCCTTTTCTCTTAACCTCAGTTTCCTATAAGATTCTTCAGAATTCTCCTTGCTTGGCTCAATTGCCAAGCTTGTGCCCAACTTCACAGTATGGCTTTCTTTATCCGGCTCGTCAGAGTTTGAACTCAGGTCTGTAGTTTCTATGGCCTACATGGAACAATAATGCAGAATCAATTTTCCATGTATATAATATATATATATGTTCAATCTATATAGTAAAATAACTTGATAACCCTTACATCACAAATAGTTGATTGCATTTCATCTTCTTTTTGCCTGTAGTTTTCATCTATCACATTGCCATTGCCCGGAGCTGTGCCTGGATTCACAATATCGTCCAAATTTGGTTGTATAAGCCGGCCGGTGCTCATACCTGTTTCGTCAACATGACCACTACTGTAGTTCATAATTTTCTTCCCCCGGGTTGCTTCTTCCTTGCTCTTTATCAAATCGTACTTTTTCTCCTGCTCATTAAAATTAGATCTTTGCTCTCTAGCTTCTTCTCTAGCCTGTGAACAGAATCAGAGTCATAATTTAATAAGCACATAAAATAACTTTGTTAAAGATGCTAGCTTTAACATCACTAGTGATTCTTACCTCAGAAACAGCTGATTGCATTACATATCCTTGTTTGTTCTGCTTCACATCTCTCACATCATCATTCACAATTGACCCAGGTAAAGTATTCATTTGTAGACAGATTCTTCTTGGAGCACTGCCCTGTGCTCCTAAATTATCTGAATCCAGTTGTTGTTGGGGAAAACGGGTCCTAATCTTGATTGCAGTGCCACAAGCAAGATCACCAGGATTGTCCTTAGTAATTGATTCTTCCTTATTGTTAGACACAGAAAACTCTTTCACCTGCTCAGTCACTTCTCTGGCCTGCAGAAAACAATTGAGACAATTTGATGAATGCATATCATCACAAGTTCACAACTCTTAAATTAGCTTCATCTAATGACTCTTACCTCTGTATCAGTTGATCGTACTTCTTCTTCTTCTCTTTGGGTTGAATCTCTCACATTGTCGTTGAGGATTGACCCAGGGGAAGAATTCATCAGCAAGCGAATTCTTCTAGGAGCAGTGCCTTGACTCTCACAGTTGTCCAAAACTGGTTGTCGCTGAGGTTGACGGGTCCTAATTTTAATTCCTGTTCCACCACCATGATTGCCGCAGTAGTCAACAGGATATTCCCTACTGGTTGATTCTTCCAAATTGTAGAAGACCCCATGGGCTGAACCAAAAGAGTCACCACTAAAGGAACCTTGTCCAACAAAATTATCCCTAAGGTCACTATTATTTCCCATTCTAACTTCATGGTCACCATGTGCCACATCAGCTTGAGATGATCCAAATAGTGTTTGAATCTGCAGCGTGTCTTTGGTATCAACTGGTTCATTATACCGCCCTGAAGCTCTGATATCCAGATCATGCTAGTGAACAAGAACAGAGCAGTACGTTAGGGATCGAATTTAACTCTGAACACTAGAGTCAACTTTTTCAAACTGAGTTGAATACAAAACAAGGGTCCCATAAGATAGATATCCAATTCGCCAGCAACCTACAAGACAGGAAAGAATGAAAATTTGACAGCATAACAGTTTAAAAGAGACTGGAGAATACCTGGGCCATTTCAGTGTTCGTGTCACTGCATGCACCATTAAGATATGAGCTTCCTGGCGGGATGCTGTATGACGTACGAGTTTGATCAGATAAATGGGTCCCAGTTCCGGCAACTGAGTTCTTGGTTGACTCTTCAGAGGAGAAATCATCATGATTGTGGAAGACCTCATCCAACAACTCTGTGAGAGATACATCTTGTTCACTGGTACCATCGAGGAAATGAAATCCATTGTTATCATTGCCAAAGTCACAGGAAAAAGGTGAATTCACACAGGGTGTCAGCTCAGTTTCAATCTGCGATTGCAATAGGGAGAAAACTGGGGAATCAATTTTACCAAAAGAAGGTTGTAAAAACTTAGAATATTCTTCCAGAAGCATATTTGCCTGGAATTTCGTGCGATTCAAGCAAAAGAAAAAGAAATCCCTGGTCAATGAGTTTCTCATAATTATGAATAAGCAAATACAAAGATAAGAGGAATGCAAATTCCCACCTGTAATGGAGTTTCTTCAGTCACATCAGAAGCCATATAACTGTTGCTGCAGCTCTCAACAGGTCTAGCAAATGGTGTCATGGTGTCCAAATTATCAGCTAACCAGCTCTTTATCCCTTGGGATTGCTCACATTGCATATCAGATGTTGCAGTCTCTTGAAGCAGATCAGAGGACGTATCATCAGGAGAAGACTTGGTTGTGGTACGAGACGATCCAGTTTGGTCTACCTCATCATGTTTGAGTGCATCAGACTTGTCTTCCGGCTTTCGAAACAGGCGACACAGAACAAACGGACTCTGCGCCATACGAACACAGAGGATGACAATTAATGAATCGTTAACAAACATCAACTCCTCCACAATTTCAAAGTGTTTAATTGGCCATTCAGAATTTCCAAATGCTTCATAATCATACCTGGCCAGGGGCGCTACCATCGAGGTCCTTGAGAGTGGGACGGTACTCGTGCATGATCCAGTGGGTGCGCTCGCCCTTAGGAGCGCGGCCTCTGTAGAAGACCAATGTCTTCTTCATCCCAATCAAGCCGTTGGTGTTGGAGGCTGACTTGCAGTTGCGGGACTTTATGGTACGGTCCTTGCCGGTTGCTTTCCAGTAGCCGCCGTCGGTGGCTCTGTTGGAGCGCTGCCCATTTGGGTACTTGCGATCGCGCGGGCAGAAGAAGAACCACTCAGGGTCCTCTGTCTTTATCACCGACAGCCCTGCGTTCCAAACTCCAAATTATATATATTATATATTTTTACCTTATACCTTTCCTAGCTAATTGAAGATGCATATGTATTTCTGCTTTGGATAATAAGGATAGGGAATCTTGCTAGTGAATTCATTCGGGGGAATAAAGGAAAATTGATGCAGCAACAGAGAATCAATCCAATTAATTACCAAACAACAGGAAAAATATAGAAAATTAAGTCAGGAGAACTAGCAGAGAAGAGAAATACGGGGTAAATCCCAGGGCTCCCATTTGCAGACGTCGACTTCGGGGATGACCTGGACATCGGAATGGCGGCCGTTGATCTTGAGCGTTAGGTAGTGGTTGATGAGCTCTTCGTCGGTGGGTCTGAATCTAAAACCTAAAGGCAGCGATTCCAGCGACGCTACTCCCATATCTGTTATCTGATTTCTTCCCCCACAAAACAAAATAAAAAGTGTCCTTCACGCACGCACTCAGTCGGCTGCTTTTCGCTCGCTGTATTTCCTCTCCCGTTCGTAAAATTGGAGAGGGTAGCCGAGGGAAAGAAAAAGGCACACAGACTCGTCAAAGTCAAATAGTTAAGGACAGAAACCCACGTGTATGAATTCGATTGATCTTGTGAAACTTGGATGTTACTTCTTCATTTCCACTTTTAGCCAACTTGTTTTCTTTTTGTTTAGGGTCTTTCGCTTTTCAGTAGCATTAACATCCGTTAATTGTTTTCAAAAAAGAACATCCGTTAATTTGGTAGCAAAGCAAATAATGTATTTTATTTCATTTTTATTTTACCAACCTATATGTTAGCATCTACATTAATTTTCCATCTTGTTAAACAGTCCACAGGCAGCTGCTGTGGATACATTACGTACAAGGTCAAAAGAATTGCATTAATTAACTATTTATATACATATATAAATTAATCATAATGGAAGGAGCTAATTAAGATTTGCATCAACAATCAATCACCCTAGCATGGCAGACCAATAGAAGAGAGGATCCCAAGAGGCATAAGCACCTTCACAAACCCCAAATTGTTGGTGACCCGATGACCGAACCCCTTCAGTTGCCCCATGATCTATTGCGGATGATGAAGTCAAATTATCATAGCGCTTATTTGTTAGCGGCTGCAAGGAGCAGTACTCATCCGAATATGACAAATTATAACCAACACTATTACTTGAGCCATGCCTTGGCGCTTCCCAATTAAACAAGGCTTTTTGATCAGGAACATGCATCAATTGTGGCTCGCGAGACACCTGATTATTATTACTATTATTAGACCACACAGCAGCGCTTGGCCGAGGGGTTGATGTTAATACTATTGTTTGGGAATGACTAGCTGCAGCCTGCTGATCATGGGGATGCCACTGGACATTCCCAACATCATGATGATCCGAGAGAAGATTATCTGGCTGCATGGGTTTCGAATTCAATCCACCTCCATTAATAGCAATACTACTACTAGCAGTGATATTAGTATTGTTGTTTTTGCTGCTGATGATATTGTTGTTGTTGGGCAACAGCGGAAGCACCCGAAGTCCCCTTCCATCAAGTAACTTGGCCTTGAGAGCACCGAGAAGGCCTTCTTCTGTTTCAGACGTCCCTGTTGAGCCGCAGCCGCCGCCGCATACGTCCTCGAACGAAAAGGGCTCGGCATGATCGGCGCTACAAGTAGTAGTACCAGAGCCAACAGAGGATGCGGAGGAGTGGCGATGAGGTAAGTCGAAGTTAGTGCGGGCATTGACACCGCGCAAGGCTCGAGCTGCATCATCGTATGCGCGGGCCGCGTCTTCTGGAGTGTCGAAGGTTCCAAGCCAAAGCCTAACCTTGTGCAGGGAGTCCTTGATCTCCGCCACCCATCTTCCCGAAGGTCTCTGACGAACTCCCACAAATCTATGGTGACCCCTCGATGACGATTTCCTTCTTCCCCGAATGCCATTATCGCTTGGTGCCCCCATTAATTACTGATCTCATATATTGAAACAGCTGATCGATGGGTTCTCTTATACTGCTTCACCAAAAATAGGTATCTCCAAATGCTGCATACGGACAATCGAAAAGTGCCAAATGCATGCGTCGTATTTGCCGGCCTTCACATATTGTTTTTATCGCCGCTATTAGTTTAAGTTTTTCGTCAGCCCACAAACAATCGTAATAGACACTGTTCGATTGTCAAGCCTGAAGCTCTAATGAGAGGGGGAGCATAGCCATAGGAAACAAAAGGAAGGTTGCCAAGTATCAGAAAACGAACATATGCTCCAGAATCCTCGCTAGCAACGCCGTATACTCCTCCATTAGTTCCGCCATTATTGCCACGAGTATCATTTGATATCCTTTTGATATTCTTTATTTAGATCCTAATTCCATACACAATCTAATATAATCCAATCCAAACAATATAAATATAAAATCTCCAAAGCTCTAAAGTCGCCAGCCTCTATTAATTATCTAAATAAATTTTTTTTTTTTAATTTGTAGTTCCAGTGTGCTAGCTTCCCAGCTTCCACGTGGGCACCCACCACGCGACTCCTTTGGATTTACCAAGACATTATCTCTATCCTTTTCCTTTTTATTTCCAAAATAAACAAAAACGATTCTATTTTTAGTTTTAAATTTTTATCTTTTGTTTATGGTTTATAGTTTATAATTTTTGTTTATAGTTTTTTATTTATCTTTTTGTTAAAAAAAAATAAAAAACAACAACTATTTTTCTATTTTTTTGGAAAAAAATTATTTTTGATAATCATTTTGTTTTTTATTTTTATTAATTTTTTATATTTTTTTAAAAAATTTTACAAATAAATTTAAATAAATTCATATTTGATTATTGCTGATTTCAGATTCCAGTTCCGACCTTGGTGTCCCTGGTTCCAGCCTAGATCTGACCGTCTCCAATTCTGGCCCGACTTGGTGGTCTTTGGTTTTGGCCCTGACCGAGCTATCCCGAATACCGTCCCAATCAGAAAGTCTCGAGTTCTAGCCCCGGCAGGGCAGTCTCAGATTCTTGCCCAACCGGAAAGTCCTGGGTACAGGCCTAACCTGGCTGTCCCGGGTTCCAGCCCAGACCGGGCAGTCCGAGGTTCCAACCCCTGACCGGGTAGTCCCAAGTACCAACCCCGACCGACAGTCTTAGGTTTCTACCCCAACCGAGCTATCTCAGGTACAACCCTCGAATGGGTGGTCCTGGATACCGCCCCCGACCAATGGTCCCAGGTACAACCCCGGCCGAGCAATCCCTGGTTCCTACCTCGACCATGCAATCCTGGGTTCCGGCCCCGACCAGGTAGTTCTGGCTACCGGTCTTGACCGGGCTTCCAGGCTCAACTGGGCTGTCTTGGGTTCTAGCCCCGACCGGGATGTCCCGGGTTCCAGCGGACCAAGCGATCTCGAATTCTGGCCTAGACCGGGCGATCCCAGGTATTAGCCCTGACCGGGAAATCCTGTGTACTGACCTCTACCAAATGGTCTCGAGCTTTAGTCCTAACCGGGCAGTGCCAGGTTCCAGCCTGGATCAGGTAATCCTAAGCTTCGACCTTGACTGGATGGTCCTAGGTTCAAGCAATGTTCGAGCAATTCATGGTCTTGGTCACATCTGAACGGTGTCAACATGGGTAATCTCAGGTTCAAACCTTGTTCCAATTGTCTTGTATCATGGCATTATGATGATGATGATGATGATGATGATGATGATGATGATAATAATAATAATAACTGAAAATGAAAATGATTTTTTAATATTTTTTTCTTTTAAAAGAAAAGTGAAAATGATTTTATATTTAAAAAAATAAAAATGGTTATCAAACGCATTTTTATGTTTAATTTTTTCAAAAAAAATAAATAAAAATTATTATAAATGCATTTTTATTTTTAATTAAAAAAAATGAATAAGTTATCAACGATACCTATACTTTTTATTTTCTCTTTATTTTAAGCTTTTCATTCTACACATTTTCCCGTCCAGCCTCAGAAAAGTGGTACTTTTGGCTTTAGAATTTTGGTCAGACACAGCCAGGTAATCGCATGTTTTTATGGGAAGAGGATGAAGATGAAGATGATGATGAGGATGATAGTGAAGACAGGTTGGATATGCATGATGCCTAACGTTTCTCCTGGAAATAGGTTTCAAGTGAAGTGTGGGTAAAATAAGTCAAGTCATTGAGTGTTTTTGTTATGTATGCGAAAAAATTGATTTTTGATATTTGTAAAGAATTTAAGGGAATTGGTATATTCTGTTTTAGTTTTGGCAATCATGAGCATCCATGTGTTGTGAATTCTTGAATTCTGATTTGATTTCCTTTTTCGTCATTTGGTTAGTTTTTGTTTGGTGTCAACTTGCACTGGATAATGGATAGGAAAAGATTGGTTGGACAAATTTGTTCTGTTCAACGATTGAAATCTCTGTTCTCTATATTTTCTTTAAGCAGAAAAAAAAAATATGAATGTATACGTACGTATGCTCTTTTTTTGCTGTTTCATCCTTTACTTTTCACTATATAATACATCCATGATACAAATGTATATATTTTGCTATACATACATACGCACGCATAATTGTATTATACTTTCAATGAAATTGACCAAGCAAGAAGGAAGATGAAGATGAATTTCATCCTTTACTTTTCACTATATAATACATCCATGATACAAATGTATACATTTTGATATACAAACACACAAGTCGTACGCACGCATATTTTCATTTTGCTCTCTGACTTTTTAAAAATTGCTCGAATATCTTTTGGAATTTTGAAAATATGTAATTGCATTTCAATGTTTATTTTTTCAAATAAAGTCCCTTATAAATGTTACATGCTCATCATGTGACCTTGTATTCATGCGGTTTTAAAAGGGAAAATTACCTTTCCAATGTATTTTTGTTAGTTGACAACCGCTTCGAAAACCCTATTTTTGTCACATTTTTCTCATAAAAACCTCTCAATAAAAGATCCATGGGCTCCAAAATATTGTAGAAAAAGAAAAACTCAGTTTCAAAATCTTTGTATTTCTCTATTTCAGGTGGGATTAATCCATGGGTTTCTAAATGTGTGTTTCGTAGTAAGTGTGATGATTTGAAAAATTGATGGTTAATAATTGTTGGGTGTTGTTTGTTAGAGGATTTAGATTTGATTTGTATAATTAAATGGTGTTGAAACCCTTTGAATATGGTGAAATTCACCAAAACTCATATGAATATGTATTTTGAATTGAATTTCAATTTTTAGGTGTTAATACTAAAGGTGTGAAAAAAAAAAATTTGATGAGTCCTACATTGAGATGGATGCCTACCACATCCTGGTCCCTGGAGCCAACTTACCCCACTACAGAATGAGTCCTAAAGAGAATGAAATTTTACAAGGAATAGTTGTTAACTTCCTCTCCAAGAAGCTCATCAGAATTAGCCTCAGTCTTTGTGTCGTGCCAGCCTTATTGGTTCCAAAGGAAGATGATAAATGGAGGAAGTGTGTGGATAGTAGTACCAGTGCGAACAGAGGATGTGGAGGAATGGCGATGAGGTAAGTCGAAGTCAGTGCAGGCATTGACACCGCGCAAGGCTCGAGCTGTATCATCGTATGCGCAGGCCGCGTCTTCTGCAGTGTCGAAGGTTCCAGGCCAAAGCCTAACCTTGTGCAGGGAGTCCTTGATCTTCGCCACCCATCTTCCTGAAGGTGTCTGACGAACTCCCACAAATCTATGGTGACCCCTCGATGACGATTTCCTTCTTCCCCGAATGCCATTATCGCTTGGTGCCCCCATTAATTATTGATCCCATATATTGAAACAGTGGATCGATAGGTTTTCTTATACTGCTTCTCCAAAAATAGGTATCTCCAAGTGCTGCATAGGGACAATTGAACAGTGCCAAAAGCATGCATCGTATTTGCCCACCTTCACATATTGTTTTTATCGCCACTATTGCTTTAAGTTTTTTGTAAGCACACAAGCAATCATAATAAGCATCTCCGCTTAGCGTTATCGTCATTGCATGTGTATCATGTCATCATCTTCATGTTTTTTAATTAATAACTAACTACAGACTGCATGCCTTAAAAATCTTATATTTTTCAATTTAAACTCGTATATTGTTCCATATATGCACTGAGGCATTGTTTGTTTCACAGGATAGCAACATGAGATAGGATTATATAATACAAACCTGCTCCTTTGAGTTATCGTGTTGATTTAAATATTGCTTCTTTGTATTTTTGGAAAGTTAGTTAACTTCTCCATTGTAGACGATTTGAGCTTAGTTAAGCTTGGTTAATGCAAATTGCTTCAAATCGACCCTCAGACCTTGATTCTGGAGCTTATTTTTATCTTTTGTTTACTGTTGCATCAACTTTGGTATCAAAGCTTGGAATTTGCCGTGCTCTACCATGACAAAGGAAGGTGAGAGTAGTAGCCACATCGACGGTGGAGACTAAGGTGTAAAGGCCATTTGGGCAGCTATCCACAGGATTTAATAGAAATTGGATAATCTCACTATCGAGATTAGACAATCTCAGGCTTGTTCTGACATCGGGCAATCGATAACTCCCTCATCATCTGGAACAAGGACTCGAGACTTTGCTCGGCCTAATCCAGTTACCATTAAACCCACCCAACATCTCCATGACGCTAGATCTGATTTCCCAGATCTGAACAACCACATCCAACAGCATCCATAATTGCCTCTACCACATTCTGATGCAGATTCTGATGATGAAATTGAGTCGGCACTTATTGGAAACTACCATCGACGATTCAACCCAACCTTTTGTAATCCTCAAGTTGAACCAAATTTTTAACCCCACACTAGGTATCCACGCAACACTGAAAACATAGATTACAAAATTAAGATTGATATACCAAGTTTTGATGGTCATTTACATGTTGAAGATTTCTTGAATTGGCTGCAAGTAGTCATTGATTTATGGATTATATAGATATATATGAGCATCAACAGGTCAAGCTAGTGGCCTATAAATTGAGGGGCGGTGCCTCAGCCTTGTTGGAGAATTTGTTAGTGAATAGGAGGAGAGAGGGTAATGGTATGAAACAGCTTATGAAGGCAAAATTTCTTCCAGCTGACTATGATAAAATATTATACCAACAACATCACCAATGCCAGCAGAAGGGAAAGACAGTCAATGAGTATTCAGAAGAGTTTTCAGGCCAAGCTTAAAGAACAACTTACAAGAAACAGAGAGGCAACCCCCTATCCAAGAGAGCTTAAATTGAACAATTCACTTCAAAATCTGAATGGTACAGTTAACTTAGCTAGTCGTATGGAGAGACAAATTGGTAGAACCACCTCTAAAACCCCTTCCAAATGGAAACTGCTTTCAGACTTTTACGCTGAAAGATCCAACAACACTCAGCAATCCAGCCCAAACACTTTACCCAGAAATAGTAACTCCAAACACTTTACCCAGTACATACATTCATAACTTTATTTTTTTTGCTTAAAGAAAATATATGGGACAGAGATTTCAATCATTGAACAGCCCAAATTTGTCCAACCAATCTTTTCCTATCCATTATCCAGTGCAAGTTGACACCAAACAAAAACTAACCAAATGACGAAAAAGGAAATCAAATCAGAATTCTAGAACACACAATGCATGGATGCTCATGATATACAGTGCCAAAACTAAAACAGAATATACCAATTCCCTTAAATTCTATACAAATATCAAAAATCAAATAAATCGCATACATAACAAAAAGGCACAATGACTTGACTTATTTTACCCACACTTCACTTGAAACCTATTTCCAGGAGAAACGTTAGGCAGCATGCATATCCAACCTGTCTTCACTATCATCCTCGTCATCATCTTCATCTTCGTCTTCATCCTCATCCTCATCCATTAGCTTATACTCACTAAAGTGGTTGACCCTGAACTTCCATTCTCCTTTGATGGGGTCATAGGAGACAAATTCAGCACCTTGGTCCTCAGCTTTCCTCTTCAGCATCTCCTTGTATTTCTCAATTTTTGGCCCTTCTGTATGCTGATGCCCGGTTTTTTTATCAAAGCATTTAATATTGAGAAGTGTTACCTCAGCAGGCTTATTAAGGCCTTGCCCAACCGGAGGTTTCTTGCTATCATCCATGTAAACAATCACCTCCCGATTGTTGAACTGAACTAGAGACTCAAGATCAAGCCTTCTCACATCCGTCCCACCCGAGAATTTGATGCTACCATAACCATATCGTCCTACCACAAAATCCTTGACATGGCGGCAGAATCCGGGCTCTGCTCTTTCCTTGGCTGCCAATTCTTGGATTCGTGGCTCCGTATAGTAGTCAGAGCGTCGCAGCTTTGGCATTAATGCCTCAATGTCTGCACCATGCTCATACACAATAGCAGCTTCGCCAGCTCTATGCCCACTCAATGTCATATAGGAATCTCCTTTTTGAGTAGAATGATCGTCATGAACTCCATTAGGTTTCTGGTTGACTTTCGCCAGATGAGAACGCTCCTCAAAACAGCCATCTTCATGTGAATTTTCTGCAAATAACAGAATTTAAGACAAATATGTAAGCAGTGCAAAAATATTCCACCAAATTATATATCTGCTAAATTAACTCTGATTCCCAGTTCAGTTTTCAGAAAAGTTTCCTGAAAATAATGACTTCCATTGCAAAGGAAGAGTAAAATAGCTATGGTCACGCACACACAAATACAAAGCACCCCGCAATTGATAATCATTAACTGGTCACTCAAACTTCCTTCCCCAAAGGACTATACCAACAATTCAAAACACATTAGAGCTAGTCCTAAACATATAAAACAATTCTAATGCCACCAATACTGAAAGGTACTGCTAACGTCAGCTTTAAGTAATTTTTTGCATGAACAAAAGAATTACCAATTTAAATTTAAATCCACAAGAAAATAAAATAAATTACCAATTTCATTTGGTTTTGGGGAGAAAGTGAAAGATGCACTTACTATTGTTATCCTCAGAGTTCAAACCACCTAAGGGGGCGCATGCTTCAAAACAATTTCCTGATTCAACATTGTATTTAAGAAGTCAGCAAATAGCAATTAAGCCTGAATTCATCACTAGATTTTTAATGAAAACAAATGCATTCATATTTGAAGATGCTTTATGAACTATAACCAAACACATATAAAGGGTTGGAATGGTGTATCTGTATGCTATTTATAAGAACAACGTAAACTAGCTTAGCAATCATGTTGAGATAGAAGGGAACAAAATAGAGACAGTGCAATTACATGTGCAGGAAGCTAGGAAGACTCCAAAGTTTGGCAACACAAGACAATCCAAAAGAAGCCTAAGTACTTCCATCATAGTATAAGATCCATAGGGTTAGGGCAAGAAAATCAAAATAAAGTCATTTAATTGAAGTTCATTTATGGGTCAGCCATGAGCAAAGTAGCACACCAGAAAAGGAAACAACTAGAGTTATGTTGACTAACCAACATGGGGTAGTGCAGTTTCCCATAATGAACCTTTAAGTTGAAAACAGAAACCAGCTAATAAGTGAAAACAAATTGAAATAACTTGCTGACCGGAACTACTTGTCTTGTCCAGTGCCAAGTAACTTCTTTAATGGTATCTACTTCAGCTAACTCCTAAATTGCAAAGTAAATTGACTTACCATTCTCCTTTACTGGTGTAGAAGTATCCTTTATTGGGGATGCCTTCTCAAAAGCAGACCTCGAAGGCGATGGTTCTGTGGGACGAATGACAAGTGCTCTTGGGTTATCCCTAGGAAGAAAAAGAGCATCTGCTTTTGGCGTGCTGGCTGTTTCTTCATCATCACTAAAAAATGGAACCTGTTAAACAACAGCATTGAAGTGTAGGTAAGGTAAGCATTCACATGTAGTTATAAAAGGGTTAAAGTAACAATTAAAACTCAGATCAAAGCTTCATAACAAATGCATCACCTTTGCACCATCATTCTTAGGATGATATTTCCTTGCAGGCAACCTGATCCGGCTTTGTGATAGGTGTCGAGAAGTTAATAATGATGAAATTCTAACAGGAGCAGGTTTGTCTAACACCTGAAAAAACAGATTAAATATTCAAACTTGTTCCACTTCCTTCACAGTATAATTATATGAGATCACCCACTAATAAGAAATTACAAGCTACAACAGCAAAGTGATTCTCAAGGCCACATTAAACTAGAACTAGAATCTCAAAACTAAATGAATCCCACAGATGATGCATACTTACAGGCATGCTAGATATTCCATATTGAACTGATGGTGCAGTGCCACCACGACCAATTGACATTTGAGGCATTGCAGGGAGTGTGCCAAACGGATTTGTAACTGGTGCTGGCTGTATAACAGCAGCGCTTTGAGTGGGAGACCTATAAAACCAATAATGCGCCAAAAAGTTACAAAGTTGGAAAAAAGAGCACGACTCATCCAGCAAATAACAAAACATTATTTTTCACTTCCAATAACTTGGGCAATTTCAAGGACAAATATGCACAGCAGGCAGCACTACATGCATTAAGCCATCAACTAAAATATAATCAGTAAATTTTGGCAAGGAGACATAATATTGACCAGCGTTCTAGAAATAAGGCCAAAGTTGAGGTCAACACCAACCTTCTGTAAAACACTTGTCAGACTTGGACTTATTACCATAAATTAACATTAAGAATTTTAAAAATATGCTCTCAAAATTCATGATAAAATCCAACACCCTACCACTCTCTCTCAAAAAGATCTTTCTCAATAGAAACAAATGAACAAATAAGTACTGAAAATGACACATCAAATGAAGATTTGCATAATTTCTGTCTAATTCAACCATATCACTTGTCTCGAATTTCTTGTAAATGCAAAAATAACATACAATTGTCCAAAGTTATTCTGACCAAAAAGGCCCATTGGAGCAGCATTTGCATTGCCTACAAAACAAAAACATAAAAGAACATATTTACAACTCAGCACTATCAGCATAAAGTTAAAAAAACTATCAAAGAAAAACATTTTCCAAGAAATAGTCATACAATAAAAACATGAGATTACCTGGCTGTGTCTGACCAAAATTACTAAAGCCAAAATTACCACTTGTCTGAGGCTGGGCGGGAAAAGGTGTAGAATGAAAAGCCTAAAATAAAGAGAAAATAAGAAAAAATAGCATCCACCATCAACATAAAAACACAAAAGTTCAAAACCTGTTCATTAATTTATTTCTAAATGTGAATATGAGCAAAGGTACAGGAGTTACTCAAACTATATAGGAATGAAATTTTACTGGAAAATCGCAAAAGAATTGGATAAGCAGCATTAGAAAATTACTCTACAAACCAATAAATTGCTTATTCCAAATGTGCTACATGTAACCTTGTTTTAGACACCAAAAATGTAGACTTCACCCTATGACACATACCACTGCTAACAAGTCTTTAACACTACAGATTTTCCAATTTGACACTCCATCAAGGCATCAAATTTATCATTGCCATTGAAAATTCTATTCGACAACCTGTGGTATCACCTACTGTGTATTTAAGTTGGGTCAGGGCCCACTTTAAGAAAAAGTTCATGATTAGACGAGCAATTAAATGGAGATAGTTGCATGGGTTAAATCCAAACCCTGCCACCCCAATCAGAGCAAACACCAGACAGGACACATTTAAAGATAGCATATAAGCAACAAGTCATCTATACAATAAAGATTATGCATAGGAAACATAAACATATAGAGCTTAGGTAGTATAATTGAAAAACTTTCTTAAGACTTGAGAAGTACTTACAGGCGTTTGACCAAAACCCAAAGTGTTAGTTGAAGTACTAAGCGATGGAGTGCTCGAGAACATGTTTGCAAACCCAGTAGAAGGATTGTTGAATATGTTAGATGTGCTAAAGGAAGAAGTTGTACTCGGTCCAAAAGCAGTGGTAGTTTGTCCAAAACCAGTTCCCGCTGGTCCAATTGAAGTTGTAGAGGAATTGAACATACTCGAATTAAATGCCGGGGTTGATCCTTGAACTTGAGAAGGAAACAATGATTGCCCAAACCCCGGAGAGCTTGATGAAACAAAAGATGGAGATGAATTGGATGCAAATGGAGATGAAGTAGTTCCAAATACTGAAGGCGTAGATAACGAAGTTGATGTGAAAAGGTTGGACGAAGAAGAAACTCCAAAATTCGAAGAGTTGAATGCCGGAGATGAAGTCGCAAAACCTGGAGATTTTTGAGCAAATAAATTAGAAGTTTGCGGAGAAAACAGACTTGAAGATGATTGACCAAATGTTGCTGAAGGACCCGAAAGATTTGACTGTGTAGTTGATGGACCAAAGTTTATCCCAGAGGACTGTCCAGCAGGGAGCGGTCCACCTGAAATTAAAGATACATAGAGCTCAGTTGATGTGGAAACAAGGGCCAAAAACCTTGGTATTCTAATACAGTAATACTAAAACATACCTTTATCTCCCAACTGATAGTCCTCCCATCTCAGCTCTTCGTGGCTTTTATCTTTATAAACAGGCATGGCTGATATTGACTCTAACTTTCCCACTGCTCCACCTGTTCCACTACTGCTATTATCTGGTTCAGGTGTTGGTGCATAAGACGTCACTCGACTCCCCCCACGTTGCCCCCCAAAAGCTGACTGCCCAAAACCAGTGCTCGCAAATGTTGGGGTTGTTGACTGTGCTCCTGCATCACAATTCATAAGAATAGAGTAAAGCATCAATGTAGTAATTATAACATGAGTTACAGCTTACAGGTCTTTGTATGCTAAAACAAAGCATGATACAGAAAATCACATTATGTCAAACATTTAAGGGAACTCACCAAACATAGAACTTTGTGCTCCAAAAGGAGATGTCGAGGTACCAAAGGGGCTGCTGCTGCCAAATGCAGATGATGATTGGCCAAACGCAGGTGTGGATGCAAAGCTGAAGGATGGAGCACTTGAAGCCCCAAAACCAGGAGCACTAGTGGCACCAAAACCTGGAGCACTAGAAGTACCAAACGCAGAGGCACTTGAACCAAAAGCAGGGTTGCTTGAAGCACCAAATGCTCCCCCAGATCCAAATAAAGGGGCATTTGAGACCCCAAATGCTGTTCCAGTGCTACCAAATGTTGGACTTGTTGTTGAACCAAATGCCGGGGTACTTGTTGCACCAAAAGCAGGTGTGCTTGAAGCACCAAATGCAGGGGTGCTTGTTGCACCAAAGGCTGGGGTGCTAGCAGCACCAAATGCAGACTGACTTGATGCACCGAAAGGTGTAGAGGAACCAAACATACTGCTCCCAAATGCTGGCGGTGATGGTTGAGTTGTGCTTCCAAAAGGACTACTTTGAGTAGGCGTGGACCCAAACGCTCCAAAAACAGGCTTCTGACCAAATACAGAAGATCCTATTCACTCACACACATAGACATCAGTTACGGAAAAACAAATTCAAGATTTCTGCAGATAAGCAGCCCACTTATAATAACATTATAGAAAAACTTTTATTTTCTATACTAGAAAAATGCTACTAGTCAAAGAGTTAAAATTTCTTGGCTCTAACAAGCTATCTTAAAGGGGAAAAAACATAATAAAAAAGTAAGAAGGAAGAATAAGAGAAGAAATATACTATAAAGGAAGCAATAAAGCAAAAAACCAAAAGCAGAGAGAACTATTCTCTCCATAAAATATAAAGGAAAAACTTGTGCCTGGCCCAAGAAATCACAATGTTCCCAATACAGATATAGACAAACACACACAAGTTTTTAAGCAATAGAAAATATGCAACCTAGAAATCCTTGTAGGAAGATATATACAGGATACAAAATACGCGAAGCAAGCAATGATGCATATGGGATTCCACAACTTATTTCAACGTCAGCCAATATATCTTGCATTATATTGCCAACAAATCAGTAATGAGCAATAAGTTTCACCAATATTTCCATTTCATAAGGAACATCATCCACATTCTCACAGACATGATGGTAAAAAATATACTGGAGTGACTCGAGATTGTTTCACCATATATTTTCATTTCAGAAGGAACATCATCCACATTCTCACAGACATGATGTTCAAAAATATACTCAAGCAACTCAAAATTTTCTTTGATATGACAGGAAAACCAGTATGGAAGCAAAAGTCAACAAAATCATAACTCACACAGAAGTCAAAGCCAGAATTGAATGATTAAAAGACATTACAATCAACATGTAATTAGGATGCTTCAACCAGAAAAAACAAAATAAATCAAGTAATGGGTTAAGTTTTATCATTTAAAAAGTGAATCTCAAGGTAACAATACTCACCACCAAAAGAAGAAGAAGAAGAACTACCAAAAGCAGGAGTTGAAGATGCTCCAAAAGCAGGTGTTGAACTTCCAAAAGCTGGTGAGGAAGAAGCTCCAAATGTTGTCATGGAAGAAAAGGGCGAAGAAGATTGGGTTGCACCAAAAACACCAGTTGAAGTACCCCCAAATATGGAACTGCCTGTTTGAGCACCAAAAGGTGCTGTGCCACCAAAAGGTTTGGGAGCAAAAGGATTGTTGCCTGCATTGCTCGACTGTCCAAAGACTGACTGGGACCCGAATGGACTACTAGATGACTGCCCAAAAGCTGTCAAACAATTTTCCCATTATTATGAAAAGAGAAATTACTGATCATTAGAAATAAACTCCAGGGAATAAATGCCAAGATAATACATAATATGTAGATAATCTAGCCAAATTACAAAACAAAACTGGCTGCTCGTAAAAATTGTTGAATATGTCTTTAAAAGTAGATAAACTTACTGGCCGAATTACAAACTGTTAGAAAAAGGTAAATAAAATAAAATAAATAACTGCCTGCTCCTAAAAATTGCACAAACGTTTTCTAAGGACGTAGCTAACATCACTAAGTTACTATCAGCTTCATATAATTGACATTAGTGAAAAAAGCCTCACACACCTGCAAGGAAAATTCACTAGAACCTGGAAGGACAACACTATAGTTGCCCAGAAGATGTAAGATGGTCTATGAAAATGGGATAACAGTTTAAAGATTCCAGAAATATGCATTTAATAACATGCAAGCACGCAAAGAGAGTGAAGCAAATAATATATCAAATCATGAAATTATGTTGTTGATAGTTTGAGAAAAATATGACAAACAAATTCAGCTATGAAAAACATTAATGATCCATGAAATTATATTTTAACCTAAAAGATGTTTTAGAAAAATATGTAACAAATGAAATCTATAACATACATCATCTAAAGAAATTTTAGTGTGACAAAAAGAAAATGCAAAGGTCTAGAAACTCATATAAGAAAAGAAAGCTACCAGGCCCGCAATCATTAAACTTAACTCAAATCTCAACAATATTCGCAAAATTGAAATTAGGTTGAATGTAATTAAAACGAAGTTCCCAAATAGCAGCTTGTCCACCAATCAAAGATTAATCCAAAAAAACATAGTATCAGGAATGCATAAAAATTATAGCTCAAACTATAAAATAAAACTTCATCACTCACGGTTAGAAGAACCAAACATCTTTCCTTATACTTGTGTGGCTGAAAACCAGTAAGAGGTTGTTACTCCGAAGCTGCAACAAAAATGGCACAATTATCAAACTTAGCATGCGGCACCATATGTATAAGAAGCTTTATTCAATCAATCATAATTTTGAAAATGTGCTAACAATACTAAATTCTATATTTATAAGAGCAACTCAAATATAAAATTTCAGAGGAGCTCATACTGTGGTTTCGGGATCCATTGGGAATTCGTCTTATAGAAACCCTTGAGTCGTGTAAGAACCACTTGGGATTTCACATAGAATATTTAAAAGAAAAAATTTCGACACAATAAATATATGCACAAAATTATACAAGGTAATACCATCATTATTACGTGTTCAATATCTAGATGAATCGCTAAATATAATGTACAAGTAGGATGGTGCTTGCAGAAGTTGGAAAGAAAGAAAACATTATAAAAAATAAATAAATAAAAAGGATTAGGGCTTTCATATAGGAAATAGAATGATTTAATTAGGGATTGGAAGAATCGGACTCACCGTCGATCTGAAGGGGTAGAGAGTTGAGAGAATTGAGGGTAAGAAGAGGGAAGAGGTTTCCTTTACAGTAGGGATCTTCTCTGAGAGAGAATCAGGCTTGATAAAATCAATTACGACCCCCGCCCCCGCAGATGGTTTTTATTAGAGACTGAGAGCCGCGTTGCGTTAAAGTTAAGCCGCGCAGCGATTTCCGTTTGCGTTCAAAGTAAGTCCGTAACCGTATTAACTTTTTTTTATTTTGTTTTTTTTATTATTGAAAAGGATTATTTTATTAAAAAAAAATTTAACACCTAATTCAAAATAAATTTTACAAATTTTAAATATATTTTTTACAAAAATCAATAATTCACAATGAAAATATTAAAGGGGTATATTTAATCAAGATTTTAAAAAAAAAATTATGAAGTTAAAAAGTTTAAATATATTCGATCTAAACTTTTAAAAAATTAATAAAGTCGTGGAGTATTCAATCATACTTTTAAAAAGTTTATAAAAGTCAGATAATGGGATATAAAGCTGATGTGATCTAAAAATAGAATCTTACTTTGACATAAAGATAATTGTGACATAAAAAGAATTTTATCTGTAATAATAAAAGTAATAATGATTTACCTTTTGATGTGTATGATTTGTATGTAAAGTAGTGTGTGTAGTGTCTTTTGGTACCACGTGTCATGTACTGTATTCTGAACATTTGCCTAGAAAGACCCCTTAGTTATGAAGGCAAAGCTCATTTGGCTTGTAGCTCTTAGCTTGTTCATAAAATTTTACTTTATTGGTATCAAAGCCTAACCTCTCTCTCTTATCATCCTTTCTTTCCTTTTTATTTACAATCGACAAACTAGTTATTCTAAGTATGTTCTGTAGTTGCAGCTCTGGCTGATCTTCTACATTAGAAAAGAATATTAGTTACTTTGTGTCTTAGTTACCCTTTTGTTATTTCAGAGCTTTTAAATAGGTATTGAGTAAAAGTGTGAGTTTAGTAAGGCAATAGCCGTTGAATAGTATTAGGCAACGTAAGACCCAAATCCCAACCTTACCTTTTACTCTATGAACCTTGCCTTTGTCTAAGTTCTTTCTAAGATACTTAGGTCATGGCTGAAATAACTACACTTGTTAACCAAGAACCTCTTAAGTCAACCCCTTCCCAACAAAATCTTAATCGAGTCGATAATTTTCACCTTGAATCTAATTCGTCAAACCAAAGAGCATCTTCATCATCTTCGTCATCTTCGTCATCCTCATCTACTAGAGATCCTTTAGAATTATACCCATTAAACCCATATAAATTCTATGATATATCCACATCATCTAGGATCATTAGATCTATTATTCCTACTAGGCCATCTAAAGTCATGTATGTTTATAAATCATCAACTGTGTCCATTCAAATTGTAAACACTGCAAGCCAAGAGACATATCTCCAAATATTCTCATAAAAATATCTTAAAAAATATCATGCTCAAGGATACAGAGGGTTACACATTGGAGCAATAAAATTAGGTTTACAACATGTCTTTGTTGCTGGAAAAGATGTAACTTGTAGTGTTGCTCTTTTTGACACCAAATGGCAAACTTTCAAGAAAGCACTCATTACCATGGTTGAAGCTGGCCTTAATAATGGGCATGTCACTTTCTAGGTGGATCCTAATTTCACCCTTGATCTTACAAAATCAAATGTCGCAGAAGCCATTGAGGTCATGGTCCAACTACATGGTGTAGACATGAGACTCGGAGAAACAGCTCTTGCTCTCCATTATACAATGACATATAAGATCCAGTCACATCTGTTCTATATGGATCATGACCTTATCCCTGAGGTTAATATCCTAGGAGATGCACAGATCCAACAATCAAAAATCTACAAGAGGGACCAGCTTACTTTTCCTGCACAATGGAAAAACTATTATGAATTAAGCAAAAGAAAGAAAATTGTGCATGACAATTCCAGTATCACCATAAACCGTGATGGAAGAATTTCTGTTTCTTTCTCGAGATAGACCAGACCCTTTTATCCTTGTGAGAGGGGTCAAGTCCAGGGTCATATTCCTATTAGTTGTCCTCACATGCTGAGAATGTCTATTTCTCACAAAATAGATCTCATTGATGAGGTTGCTGGTCCAGAAGACAATTTTGTTAGCAACTCAAATGGTGCATATGCTGATGGCAAATGGGTTGTTACAAAATTACGACAAGAAGATGTTAGCCCGATTAAGTCAGCTATTACGTGGAATAATTACAATTGCAAGGCCCAAAACAGGGTTCTCAACACCATAGCTTCAAAACAGGAACAACAAATTCAACAGTCTCACCAAATGATGCAAGAAATCCAGAGCATCAAAGCAAAGGTAGCTCCTGTTGCTGAACCTTCCAGAAGAAAACATCGAGCTCAACCTTGGAATTCAACTATTGCCCCTGTTACTATGTTCTACACCAAAACTGTTGAAGAACTCGAAGCAGCAAGGCAAAGACAAATCTCAAAACAAAGGAGGCAGAAAGCTCAAAGGGATTCTTCTCCTATCAGATGGAAATCCAAACCATCTGGACCCAATGATGTTTGGGAAGAAAGTACAAGTGGCAATCCAAAATCTTTTTGGAGAATATATGATCCTCCTCCACCTACACCATGGTTAGTTAATCCTACTAGTTGGGAAACTGGTGATGAAAAAGATCATGGTGATCATTCTTCCCAAGGCAGTACCAGTTCGGTTACACAAATGTCTGAATCTGTAAAAAAGGGACATATATTTATGCAAAATCTTACATATCCCTTCCAACAAGACCTAACTGTAAGAAATAGAAATCCACCATCACAACAAACTGAACCACTTAGCGATCCCTTAGCATCAAGCTAGAGGCCTAGTGGTTATGATACTGTTACTGGAAAATCATCAACATCAAGACCTCTGCTTGAACGGCAACAGCAAGAACAACATGTTGAATAAACACCTGTTCCAGGAAATACAAAAATCATTATCCTACATGTTCCAGATCACAAACAATTTTGGGATATTGATAACATAAAACCAAACCAAAGATTAGTGAACCTAGAAAGAATCGCCGCCTAGGGAGAAGATGAAAGCTTGAGGAATCCTATACTTGAATTGCGAGATATTGTTGAATGAACTACCTCTGGGTTTGTAGGATCTCTACAAAAATGGTGGATGGGTATTTCTGCTATCGACAAAGAATCTTGCTATAGGCAACCCCAGCCTATAGTCACCATTCTCAACATCTTGTCTGAACAATTTACTACAACCAAACCAGAAAATGCCCAGAAAGCACAAAATGAGTTTATGCAGACAAAATGTTATGATGTTCGAAAACTCAAAAATTACTATATGAAACAAGAACAATTGTTCTATAGTATCAGGCAAAACAGTGATCTCTTGAAAAGGATGTTCCTGCTTAATATGCCTCATCCAGTAGTAGAGCTTGTTGAATCAAAGCTGAAAAATGAAAAATATCCAAGATCTCACCAATATAAGTCTAGCAAGACTTTATGATTTTGCATAAAATGTTTTACAGGAACACTGTCATCTGCAAAAACTCAAGAAAATGGTGAAGTAAGGAGAAAAGGCTTCAATGGACAAATATTGCAAGCAGGACACCCAGAAATTTGGATGTGTTGAAACAACTCAATGCTCATGCAAGAAGGAGAAAAAATGGAAAAAGCCTTTCAAAAAAAGGAAACCATATAAAGGGAAAATATATAGATTCATCAAGAAGAGAAATTTTCCAAACAAAAGAAATGCTCCATAACATCTCATCCAGATCATTAATGCTCCTGATTTTAATGACAATGATTATCTGTGGACAACATCTGCCCAAGAATCCATTCTTATATATCATGAAGATTCCTTAGAAGATGACGGAAGTTTTCACAGCTCTTCTGACGAAAATAATAATCAGGTATCAAATATTGTAGAAAATGCTGATCTTTCTTATATACTTGGTGAATACTTCAAACCCTGTATCAAAATTGTTTTGGTCTACCAAGGAAAAACAATTGCCCTTACAGCCTTTATTGATACAGAAGCCACTACCTCAATGCTCCATAGCCAATGTTTGCCAGCATCCTGCTGGATTCCCACCAAAAAGGTTTTTACAGTTGCCTCTAGAAAAGACTTTTTCAGTTCTTTCTACACTAAACCCATCAATGTCCAATCATCGCCAAACTTATAACAGAGACATTCATTTTACATCTTCGACCATACTGGTGAAGATTGTATTTTAGGAATTGATTTCCTCACCCTTTGGTCCCCTTTCTCCTTCCATCTTACTGGTCTTCAGGTTCTTGATCAACATCAAATTCCTTGGGTTGATAAACACCAAATTTTTTAGATGGGTGAATTATCAGAAGAAATTTTTGAAACCGAAAAACAACTGCTTCTACAATGCTGTGCTGACAGACCAGGTGAATTCTGGGAAAAAGAAAAATATTTTGTCTCTTTACCATATAAAGAAGGATATAGGATGCCACATCAGACTGCATCGCATCCTAGTATGCCCAATGACGAGTAGTTGTGCCAAGAAGAAATTAATTCCTTATTAAATATGAGATAAATTAGAAAGACAAAGTCCCAATGGGCAAGCCCGGCATTTTATGTTAATCAGAACAGGTCCGGGGGAAAAAGATGTTAGTCATTGATTACAGAAAGCTTCATGACTGCCTGCAAGATATCAAATACCCCATCCCAATAAGGGATCATCTGTTAAGAAGGATGCATAGAGCTCAAGTATTTTCAAAATTTGTTATGAAGTCTGGATTCTAGTAAATAGGAATCACAGAACAATATAAGCATAAAACAGCCTTCATAGTACCACATGGATACTATGAATGGAATGTAATGCCATTTGGACTTAAAAATGCTCCATCAGAATTTCAGTACAGAATGGATGAAGTTTACGCACCCATCAAGAAATTATATCTTGTATACATTGATGATGTTCTAATCTTCAGCAATACCATAGAATATCATAAAGAACATCTGAGGCAGTTCCAAGAGTTAACATTTCAGCATGACTTAGCTTTCTCAGAATCCAAAATGAAGATTGTAATGAAGGATGTTGATTTTCTAGGATTAAAAATCCAATCTGGAAAGATCATGCCACAATACCATATTGTAGAAAAAGTCAACGACTAACCTGACGAACTAAAAGGAAAAAGGCATATACAACAATTTCTTGGTATAGTAAACTATGCTTCGTCTCATATTCCACATAAGTCTTCTTTGACAAGCTCCATCTCGAAGCATCTAAATAAGAATGCAACTCCATGGTCTCCTGAAGCTACAAAAGCCATCATCAAGCTAAAGGATGAATGCAAGACTTTACTTCCTCTGAAGATACCAGGTAATGGTCAATTAATTCTTCAAACTGATGCATTTGATAAATTTTGGGCAGTAGTTCTTATTGAAGATGATGGAGATTCTAGAGAAATTTGTGGATACAAGTCAGGGTCATTTAATGAATCCCAACAACACTATCCCTCATCGAAAAAGGAGGTCATTGCTATAATTAATGGGATAAGAAAATTCTAATTTTTCTTATCACAATCCTATTTTATTATAGAAACAAATTATAAATATTTTGAAGGAGTCTCGAAGTGACGAAAAGGAGAACTCCCAAATCCCCAGGTGATCAGATGGGCATAATGGTTATCTAAATATAAATACACTGTCAAGAATATCAAAGTTGAAAATAATATTCTTGCAGATTGTTTATCCAAGCCACATGAAATGGATAAACCAATGCCTATATTCATGATCCAAGGAAGTAGCAGTAGCCAGCCTGATCCGAATGATGGAAAAAGAAGACTACCATCTTGGTGTTATCCTACACACCTGGATCCAAATTTATGGCAAAATCTACCAGAAAATATTACTGCCATAATTATATAGAAGGCTACAAATCCTGCTCAACTCAGTGATATCTGCAAAAGGCGCGTACAACGACTACTGAATGTATGTATATCTGGCAGCCAAATAAGAGCATTAAATACAACCCACTTGATGCTCACTTATACTCCAAAATACCATCGAGCTATCCATGTAGCTTTTGTTATTAGACAAAATGGAGTATATGACCCTTTTGAGATTGATCATTTTGGATATTATGCACACTGGCTAGCATTTAATACATACCCTATTGCCATAATAATTGATCATGCACAACTTTTGGAATCTTAGAACCATGGCCACCAACTGAGAATCATGAAGCTCTTCAAATCAATATTCAAAGACCTTTTAAAGATGGAGCTCATCACTAGAGAAGTTCTTACAACTCCCACCATCATGGTAGTCAAACTAAATGAAATCTGGAGAAACATCATTTCACCTATTGTGATCCCTATTTTCCATAATCATGGAATGGATCCAAAGAGATGAATTTTTGAAGAAGAATTCAACACATGTATGACAGTCCAACATGTCATCTCCTCCCTTTACAAGACACCACTACTTAGACAGGGAGTTTTCACACCACCTCAATCACCCACAAGTGAACAGATTGACAAATATTATAGGCATGAGGATGAATATGATGCAGCCCTATTTCATTCCATAATGAAGACTATTTTTATGATAGCGACTTATTTTCCAATAACGGATGGGACTAGCACCATCAGAAACGTGGTGGATGATGTGACATAAAGCTAATGTGACCTAAATATGGAATCTTATCCTGGCATAAAGATGCTTGTGACATAAAGAGAATCTTATATGTAGGAAATCTTATCTATGATAGTAAAAGTAATAATGCTTTACCTTTTGACGTATATGGTTTGTATATAAAGTAGTGTTTGTAGTGTCTTTTGGTACCACATGTCTTGTACTATATTCCGAGTATTTGCCTATATAAGGGAAAGACCCCTCAGTTGTGAAGGCAGAGTTCATTTGGCTTGTAACTCTTAGCTTCTTAATAATTTTTTTTAAAAGTTTATAAAGTCATTAGGTATTCAATCTGTCAATGATTTTTAAAAACTTTTACAAATGAAAGACTTTTGTAGACTTATTAGTCAAAAATGTAAATTTTATGTTTATAAAAAATCTCTCACTCTATTTCAAAACTTTTATAAACTTTTTAAATGATTCCAATTAAATTTATATTATATAT
>QANX01006519.1:0-72462 GCA_003254975.1 Ochetophila trinervis
AAAAAAAAAAAAAAATCATCTAGATTTACGAAAAAAAATATACAAACCATCTAGATTTACCAAAAAAAAAAATACCAACCATCTATAATTCACCAAAAAAAAAATGATACCATCCACATATAAATAGTAATCTTTCAGTCTATAATAGGGAAGTAGATGCGCTGGGCCTGTAACGGGCATTACATAGTTTAGGCCTACACTGGGACATAGAGGCCCATCGGAATTTGTGGTTTTGCTTGTCACTCTTATGTAACATTTACGTAACAAAAATGCTGTTACTGATTTATTTATATTTTTTATTTTCCATATATAGAAAATACTGATACGCATTGTTGATCAGCAGAATTCTAAAGCATCTTCTATAATTTTTTATATTTTTCAAAAGTTATTGTCACATAAAATAAATAAATAGTTTAATTTAAAAAATTTATTTAATAATTATGTTTAAATAATTTATTAAGCTAATGTAGCATAAAAAAATAAAAAATATTTAGAAGAATTTATACTTCTAAAGAATCTATTTAACAGTCTAATTCATTATTTATAATTATTTTTAATAATTTTGGTTAACTTTTAGATCATTTTTAGTTTGTTTTGAACATAATAACTGGAGATAACTTTTAAATAGACATTGTCTATCAAATAGACATTGTGTTATATAAACAGAAAATTTTTTATTTTTTTTGCCATATAAACTCTAATGGAAAAAATAATTAGAGATGCTCTGTATTCATCATTTTTCAAACTTTTATTAATTGAAAATTTTTCTGACCAACGATGATTTCTTTCAAGATCGGCCATGAATTTTAACAACAGGTTTTTTTTAAAAAAATAAATATATATTATCGTTACAGTGAATATTTTGAGGGCCGGATTTGGATTTTTAGACAGGGAGATGGTAATTTTTTATAGATGATAATTCACGGGAATTATCAGTATAGAACTACAGATTTAGATATTATTATAAAACTAGTAATATTTAAAAATTAATATTATAGTTGCCAGAAATTGTGTGAGGATCCGTAAGGGTTGAATTATATAAGTTTATATGCTTGCCAGTTGCCACAAACCACAAAAGATGGGCTAAAGAGGACGAAAGTTATGATTTTATAAGGTCTGGTATCTGAAGTACATAATTATTATATATGCACCCAAGATACAAAACGTGAATGCTTCACCAGTCAAAGTAAGAAGAGATGGGTTTTCTTATCCTTATGATTTTTATTTTTATTTTTAAAGAAGGGTAATTCTATTATGTTATTGTTACATCGTCAAGTTTCATAAAGTTTAAATATTTGTATGCGAATAATTTTGTATTGAGTCACAGTTCAAAAAATAATTAACATATTGTTAATTATAACTAAGTAAGTTTAAGTGTCTTTGACAAAAAACTATATATATATATATATATATATATCTTGAAAACAAAAAAGAAAAGCGGAAATTAGGAGCTTATTTCCACCATATATCACCAGCCTTCTTTTCATATTCTTTTTTTTTTATTCTTTTTTTATAGGAATAACGATTCCTTGAAGCGTGAGTCCTCATCTCTGAAAGCACAATGGAACCAATGAAAATAATTGTTAATCACAAGTTCTTTCATTCATACCCATCTCGGTCACACTTCTAATTAACAGATATTTTATTTTCTTTTATTTTCTCTTTAATTTCTTTCCCACCAGTTTATAATGTGCACGTGAAACCCCAATAATTCCTCATGCAATGGTGGGGTCCTAAAGCCAGCCCTTCCTCTTTTGTTCTCATGCCAAACTCCAACTCCATAGAATCTCCTAAAGCACACACACACACACTCTCACAGACGCACAAGACCAAAGTTGTTTCTTCTTCTCCATTTTTCAATTTCCTTCTCTGCAATATCATTTTTTTCTCATATCTTTCTTTCTTCACCATCCTCAACAATATGGTGGATCCCAAACCTGTTTTGTTGGTGCTTTTCTCTCCCTTTCTTCTTTGCCTCTTCAGTATAACAAACGGGGTTCAGTGTTCCTCGGAGAAGGTGGTCCTTAGCTTCAAAGAATTTCAATGGAAGCAAAATGTTGAATCCCCAAGTTGTCTCTCTCAGAAATCAAGTGAGTGTATTAAGAGGAATTTAAAAAAAAAGGGTTAAAGAAAAAAGCTTGTCATCTATGATCTAGTCATATAAATAGATGACCNAAAGGGAAAAAGAAAAAAGCTTGTCATCTATGATCTAGTCATATAAATAGATGACCATGGCTATATATTCTCAGCTTTATTTTCTTCTCAGTTTTGGGATCTGTTTTCCACCCACAACTGCTTTCTTTTTCTTTTTAGGTAACAATGAACTGCTTTAATGCTTTAAGGAAAACAAACTAATATGGTCCACTCTCTTCATTAAAAGAAGTTAAAGAGTGAAAACCCCACTATTATGATAAAGCTTTCTTTGCTTTACTTTGTTCCTTGCACTAATAAAAATAGTCATATTTTGCATAATTAACTCTAAGGTCAACTGTAACGAGCCAATGCAACACTACACCTAAAAAATAATATACAATTCTTTACGTTATTTAATTTTTGGACCCCATTTTCTGTTTCATATTTTAAGTCCTTAAGGTAAAACATTCTGTTTTTATTTTTTGTTTATTTTTAGGAAGGTTAAAAGGTACAACCATTTTAGAAATGAAGCATAGAGATTACTGCTCCAGCGAGAAGATTAAAGACTGGAACAAGAAGCTTCAAAGACGACTAGTTCTGGATGATGTTCATGTTCGTTCACTGCAATCCCGATTGAGAAACAGGACTAATTTAGCTGCCGATGAATCAGAAGCCGAAATCCCATTAACTTCTGGAGTTAAACTCCAAACACTAAACTACATTGTGACAGTGGAACTGGGTGGTAAAAACATGTCGGTTATTGTAGATACTGGCAGTGATTTGACATGGATTCAATGCGAACCATGCAAATTATGTTACAATCAACAAGAGCCTCTCTTCGACCCTTCTTCATCCCCTTCATACCAATCGGTTCCTTGTAATTCATCGAGCTGTCAGTCTCTTGAGTTTGCTACTGGTAATTCTGGTGTTTGTGCTGGAAATCCACCGACCTGTAACTATGCAGTTAGCTATGGCGATGGCTCTTATACTCGTGGTGATCTTGGCCGAGAGAATCTCAATCTTGGAGCTTCTTCACCAGCCGTGAAGGATTTTGTATTTGGATGTGGCAGAGATAATAAAGGTCTGTTTGGAGGAGCTTCGGGTTTGATGGGTTTGGCCAAAAGTGACCTCTCTGTGGTTTCTCAAACTTCCTCTGTATATGGAGGAATTTTCTCATACTGTTTGCCTTCGACTGAGACAGGGTCTTCTGGTTCTTTAGTCATGGGTGGTGATTCTTCAGCTTATAAGAATTTGACCCCAATTTCTTACACTCAAATGGTTTCAAATCCAGAGCTACCAACTTTCTATTTTCTCAATCTTACTGGAATTAGTGTTGGTGGGGTGGCTTTAGAATCTTCAAGTAGTAGTGTTTCTGCAAATAAAGGTGGAATTTTGATTGATTCTGGGACTGTTATTACGAGGCTAGCTCCATCTGTTTACAAGGCTTTTAAGGCAGAGTTTGTGAAACAGTTCTCTGGGTATCCTCAAACACCTGGGTTTTCAATCTTGGACACGTGTTTCAACCTCAGTGGATATCAAGAAGTGAATATTCCGACAGTGACTATGCACTTTGATGGAAATGCTGAGCTAAATATTGATGTGACTGGGATTTTTTATATGGTAAAAACTGATGCTTCTCAAGTTTGTTTGGCTGTGGCAAGTCTTTCTTATGAAGATGAGTTTGGTATTATTGGGAATTATCAGCAGAAGAACCAAAGGGTTATCTATGATATTAAAGATTCTAAGCTGGGATTTGCAGGAGAACCTTGCAGTTTCGAATAATTTTATAAAGTATTGACAAGACATGAATATATATATATATATATATCTATAGTTATGTTTTGGTAGTTGGAAGCAAAAATCAAGCCAAGCAAGCAATCCATTTGGCTACGGATTGAATCTTTCCAAGCAAAAATTGTATTTCCAGTTCATAAATCACATGAAAATGGTGATTGTTCTAGCAATTGGGAGTGCCTAGTTTCTGCTTTTTGTTTGTGTAATGAAATTACTTTCATTTCCCTGCTGCTAAGGCAAGTTGGATTGTATATATATTGATTTTTCGATTTGTAAATTTGTGCCAGTTCAATATATATATATATATATATATATGTATAAACATACTTTTTTAACTTTTTTTTTTTTTTTTTAACTTATGTATACTTTTTTAACTTATGTATAAATGTTTTATACTCCACATATTTGTATAGAATTTCCGTCCGAATTATTACTTAAAGATTATTTTTAATGACTATCTCACTGTCAAACTATATTACCATCACTACATATTTCATATTTGTCACAAACAAATGACAATTTGAACAAAAATTTAGTTTTAGAGTCCAGTTTTCATTTATTAACTTTTGTGTTATATAAATATTAAAATTTAAAATTCAATTAGTAATCAAATATAAATTTTTTAAATTTTTTTTTCTTCTAAAAAACTATTGGATCAATCAGATTTCAGCTTGAATATATATATATATATATGTATGTATGTATGTATGTATGTATGTATAAAGTCCCAAATATGCTAAAAAACACGAAAAGAAAAATAGGACACCTGACATTTTTTAAGTTATGATTTATTTGATGGTCTTCGAATCAAATTAGTTGGGATCAATAATAATATTTTATTTTTTTCAATTATGAGGGTTATCAAGAGTTTAAGTTGAGTTCGTAAAATTATTGATGGGGGAGAATAAGGACCTAATAAAACAGTATATATATATAAATTGTGAAATTTAGAATTATTATGTTGTTGTTTGTGTTTACATATCATGCATATTTTTCTTGAACAATTGTCAGGAAAATACGGCTGATGACCAATTAACCGACACATAAAGTAAAATTGATGTAACACATATTTTCTTTTGCAACAAAAATATTCATAGTAAAATCTCTTTGTATTGGAAGAAGATAGCAAGAAAGAAATGCAATCCTTTTCAATTTGCATCAAGTAATCATTATGAAAAATAATAATGTTAAAGTTACACAAATATTTCAAACAAATATTTATTAAATAATATGATGAAAAATATGATAATATTTAATTAATTTATTTTATTGATTCACTTATCTATATTAATTTTTTTATCAAATAATAAGACAAATAATATAATAATATTTAATTATTTTATTTTGGTGATTCACTTATTAATTTTTATATTTTTTTATAAAATTATTCATATTTATGTTATATAAATATTGTACTGATAAAATGTGGTCAGCTGACAAGTCAGCATAAAAAAGTTGAGCTAGCAAGAGACATATTGGAATTAGGGTGGGCGCGATCTGATTTGGTCTGATTTTTTATAAAAATTCAGATCAAATTATAGATGGCGGTTTAGCTTAACAACAAACCAAACCAAATCATTCAAATCAAACTAAACTAAATCATTCGTAAACAGTTTGGTCCGATTTGGTTTAACGGTTTAGACTGCGACATTTAATTTTATAGTCCAAAATAACTACAAAACTAAAATTTAATTTTGTAGTTCAAAATTTAAACTAATTTTAATACTACAATACTAAATTCAAATTAATAATATTACAATTCAAAATCTAAATTAAAACAATGTATTACAATCCAAACTAAAAATTAACAATTAAAAATATATATTAGTTATATATATTATTAAAAATAAATTTTTTTATAAATGTATATAATATTAAGTGTGGTTTGCAGTTTGGTCTGATCTAAAAATTATACAAACTGAAAACTAAACTATTAATGATGGTTTTTTAACATAATAAACTAAACCAAACAATTATCTTCTACAAACCAAACAAAACTGAACCAAAAACAACAGTTTAGTTCGGTTTGATTCAGTTTTGCCTACCCCTTATTGGAATGAATAAAGAGAATCGCCACACAAAACAGTCAAAGTTATAGCCACGGATAAATAAAAGCAAGGATATGTTTACCTCGTAACGTCATGTTACCCCGGTGCAAGCGAGCCTAAACTCCGTCTCATGCCCAACCTCATAACTCGGCATGAAATAAAAAGGTTTCACGACTTGTTGTTTAGGAATAAATCACACACAATCTCAACATATATATATATATATATATGTTATAATCTCTCTCACTTAAGTTAACAGCGAATAAGGAGAAATCAAATTACAAACTTCCTACTAAATCTAGGACGGAAACAACATAATCAAGAATTTGATCATAACATCAGAATCTCATAATAATAACAACAAAACATATTAAAAACTGTTATATAGACTTGAATCACGAAAAATTCAAAGTACAATGAGTTTAATGCTACTCTAATCATACACTGCCATACTACTTTTATTATTTGAGTGTCAAAGTATATTTTTGGCAGACACTACACCAGTGCCAAAAATTTTGCACGTTTTTTATTTCTTTTGCAAATTATTATCAATATTTCAATAAAATTAGGTGGTGCTAATTTTGGTTTCAACAAATATGCTAACTAATAATATAATAAACATCCCAAAGGCCACAAACAATAGTGAAACCTATAAAACTCTTCAAACAACAAAACTACATCTCCCAATAAACTGAAATTTTAACATTCTATAACAATTATTTCAAACAAATTCAAATATCCACCATACCCATGAACAACCTTAAATACCCATGAACAACCTTAAATAAAAGTTAAATAATCAAAAATAGAGAAAAAAACAATTACCCAAATTTAAGCTTAAAACATCCTAGGCATCAGCTTCTTCAAGCCTAATTTTCCCAAGATTAGCTCTCTAATGGCAACTTCCAAGGCAAGGGTTTTCTTCCACATGCAATATGTGTAGAGGAAGTTGAGGTCAGTAAATGGGTGGCAAATTTTCTTAGCCGAAATCTATTTATTTTCCAGCAATAACAAATTCGAACAAAATGAAAATTCAAGGGCTTAGAGCAACATTTTTATATCTCTACAAAATTATTGTATGAAAAAAAATGTGACCCAACAATAATTACGTAGTGGATAAATACGAAAAAATGAAACTGTACATTGTTTAGTAGGTTAGTATAGGATGGAGATTTTTGTCCCAATATTGTGCCCCAATTTCTACTTGATCAAGAGTTCCACCTCATGTTAACAGAATTTATTTTTCACTTTACTTTATTATTTGTTAATGTTTTTAAATGAGTTGATATTGTATCAACGGTGAACGGGATGAAAACAAAAATGAAAGACAAAATATTAGAATAGTACAATAATTAAGAGCATTATATGCTACATAAATAATGTCTATAATGAAACCAACTATAATACAAGTATTATGAGTATGAATAAGTTAGACATGGTAAAAAAATTAGGAAACAAAAATTTCTTCAAATTAAAATTTTCAAAAAATTATATTTGTCAATGTTAGTGATTGATTACTAATAAAATTTATCTGCGTAGCTTTTTGAATAGTTACCATCAAAAAGTTTACTTTTTCTTTATTAAAATTGTAGTATTAAAAAGTAAAATATAATTAAATGTTTTTAATTAAATTTTGATATATAAATTGCAATTTCATACGTGATTACCACTACTAATGACAATTAGTAAAATTTTTATTAAATATATAATTAATTAATAGCTATAAATAAATTTTATTCCTATTATTATTGCAAAAAAATTTTAAAATTGATCATACACTTGGAATCTATTTGACACAACGAATTTTTTTTGTGTCCATTCCATAGCATAATGTCCATTTACTTTGGAATGGATTATGATCAAAATAAAAATAGATGACGATGTGTAATATATTAAGGGGTTAGTTTTAAATTATTATTTTTATTATTATTTCCTATTTTTAATGTCCCTCCTCTGCCATTTCTCTCTTCCCCTCCTTTTTTCTATTTTTCTTCTTCAACCTTTCCATTTGTAAATAATCATAGAGAAAGAAAAAAAAAAAACAATTAATAGGATCTCACTAAAACACCAAAAACCTCATCGATCAGTCTTTTCTTAATGATAACTATGATTTGAAATCTACATCAACAGATAATTCACATCACACATAGACTACAATAAGTAGAGATTACTAAAATAATGAATTAAAAATAATATTGAAGAAAAGCAAAATACATACCAACATAGAACAAGCGAAGCATGACACAAATTGTCCTCTATGGTGCTGGCGTCAAGGGCTCCAAGTTCTACAGGTGTAAGAATAGTAAGCATGAGATTCTCAACCGCACCAAGTAGCTCGGCCAAGTGGCATCAAAGAATGATTCACCATCGATGCGAATAACATTCGGTTTGAACTTTTTAGAGGAAGATTTTCGGAGCTGTAATGACATTGATTTTTCATTAAGCACAATGATTTGGGCATTGACGCACTATCTTTAACTGTTGTAATTCAAGGGCATATAGGTCGTCACCATCGACTATTTAAACTTCAAGATGCTAGAAAGGAAAAAATATACGGCTCAAAGATTGATCATTTGACAGTCAAAGATTGATGAAAAAGATCATGGAAGATCGACAATGGAAGGATCTAGCGGCTGTTGTAAAAAAAAAAAGAAAAAAGAAAATCGTGAGATTCCATAAAGCATAGAGTAAGCATTTTGGGAAGACTGTGAAAGAGAGAGAGAGTTGGTATTTTGGGCGAGAAAGAGATGAGAGAAGTTAAACTTTTTACTCATTTGTCAAAACATTTAGTCAAACTTTCAGATTTTAAATTAAAAAACTTCATAAACTTAAAAAAATTCAAAAGTTTTTTTTATTAAAAAGACTAAACTTTAACTCATCATTCAAATTGATCTAGATTAGATGTGTTTAAATTTAGATTAAAAAAATATTAATTAATTTCTAATTTAATTAAAATAATTATTTTTAAATTAATTAGCTCTAAACCATAAACATTTAAAACTATTTAAAATTTATAATATTATTTTATATGCTACATATAAAATAATCCACAGTTGTTCTAATTACATAGTTACATTCCGGTGGTATTTTGTGAAATATAATTATTGATAGAGAAAATACAAAATAATGATTGTAATACTAATATTTAATATTTGATTTTTTCTATTAATTTTTCTATTAAAATATAATAATATTTTGTCAATTACAGTAAGCCCCCACGAAAAAATCTTTTGCAATGTTCGACAACGGATACTTAACGAGGGTATTTCCGTCAAACAATAGGAAAAAAGGTATTCAGTTCATGGAGCCCACAACGGATTCAGCACGGTTTAAAACGCACAAGCACAGCGTGTCACAGCCCCTCCCCAAACCCTAACCCTTCCCACCGAGTGACTCCGTATAAATAAGCATCGATACGCTCCTCCTCTCACTCTTACAGCAACTCTAAAAAACCCTAAACCTCCAGGGTTTTGCAGAGTTCTATTCTTGCCTCTTTTTTTTCCCTTTCCTCTAGTCTTTTCCTCCAGGGTCATTCTAATGGGCAAGTCAAGCAAGAAATCGGCCACCAAAGTACGTTTTTTGTCTTTCCTGAGGGATTTAATTTTCTGTGTTTTTATGGCCTTTTGTTATTTAATGCCGTATTTCGTTTTGATTTTTGGTGTAGGTTGATGCGGCTCCTGCTGTAGTTCCTCCCTCTAAGTCTGCCAAGAAAGGTTTCGTGCTTTCCTGTTACTTCGTTTTCTGTCCCTTTTCGCTCTGAAGATTTATATTTATTCAGCTGTTGATGATGTTCGCCACTCTGTTTCCCCTCTAAGTTTTATTCTTAGGAATCCTTTAGATTGTTCTAAAGTTAAAAAAATAATTGTTTTTTGGGTTTTGTATTGTCAAAGCTTGAGTTTTAGTTTGGTGTCTTAGGAGCTACTTTGCATGTAGTGGGAGGACAGAAACTTCGTTTCTAGCACATTCATAGCACAACTGCATTCCTATATATGGGTTTGGTATTAATTGGTTTTGGTATAAGGATGTGGGGCTGAGTTAAATGGGTAATCTTATCGTATATAAGTTTGTGTTGTACTTTGTCTATTTTTATTTTACTTTTGCTGAGTTAAATGGGTAATCTTATCGCATATAAGTTTGTGTTGTACTTTGTTTAGTTTAATTTTATTTTTGCTGAGTTAAATGGGAAATCTTATCGTAGATAAGTTTGTCTTGTACTTTGTTTATTTTTATTTTATTTTTCATATTACTGTCTTCTACTTTTGTTTCGTTTTTAACTTTTGGGTGGTTGGATTTGGATAAAAGGTAAAAGAGAAGCTGAGGTTGAGATAAAGAAGGCTGTGGATGTAAAGAAGCAGAAGAGAGATGAGAGTTTAGAGCAAGCTGCTCAGAAAAAGAAGATTGAAACAAAGACACAGAAGAAAAAAGAAGTGTCTAGTAGTTCTGAGGATTCTGATGAAACTTCATCCGATTCTGAGGATGAGAAGGTGAAGTTTATGGACTATCAATAAATATTAGTCATTTTGGTTCTTTTAAATTTTTAGGTGCTTCACTACGCCCATGGAAATATTTAGTGATTGAAAATTATGTTTTGACAATATTAATGTTATTTTCAAAGTTAATTAATGTGATAATGTTGCTGAATTTTTTTTATTATAAAATAAAGCATTTTTTTATTATTGCTAGAAAGACTCTTTTAATCCAATTTCACAAATTGTCCCATGAAGACTTGTCCATGGCCTTCTATGATATCCTGTGCTTTTTTTGCTTTCATATGTGGACATCATGTGTCAGTCTGCTGAGGGTTTGCTTTTTATTTATGGCATTGTCTCAGAAAAAGAAGATTCAAACAAAGACGCAGAAGAAAAAAGAAGTGTCTAGTAGTTCCGAGGAGTCCGATGAAACTTCATCCGAGTCTGAGGAAGAGAAGGTGAATTTTTACGAATTATTAATTGGTATTAGTAATTAGTGTTCTCTTATGTTCGGGAGTTTTGGCTATGATTTTGTAGGTTCTTTAATGTATTTGCCAATGAAAATGTTTAGTTATTGAAAATTAGGTATTGACAATATGAATGTTTTTATTTTAATTTTAAGCAAGTGTGGGGGTTTAAAAGGCCCTTTAATTTCTCAAAGCTTGCAGAATCTGTATTGTCCCCTGTAGATTTGCCCATGGCCTTCTAATGTATCCTGTGCTTTTTGCTTTCACATGTGGACATGTGCCGGTCTATTCTGACTGGCTTGATTTTTATTTGTGGTGTTATCCGAGTGAATGAGTAATTAAGAAGTATTGAAGAAGCAACCGTCACGGTTTCATGTATTTTCTAGGTTTTGTGCCATAGTCTAACTTGTTGAAATATCTTGTCTTGCGTTTATTCCAGAAGCCTGCTGCCAAAGCTGTAATTCCTGCAAAGAAACCTATTATTGCGAAAAATGGTACAGCCAAAAAGGATTCGTCATCTAGCAGCTCTGAATCTTCTGATGATGAATCTGAGGATGCTGATGTAAGTACACAGTTTGCTTTATTATTTGTGATTACCAAATGCCTGATAGTCATTCGCTTTCCTATTTAATTAATATATAGGTAATATATTTATGTAATTGCTGCTATTATTTGTTGAGGAAGCTAAAGAAACCATCATGGTTTCATTTTTTTTTCTAGGTTTTGTACCATTGTCTAATTTGCTGAAATATATTTTCTTGCATTTTTTCCAGAAGCCTGCCGCCAAAGCTGTAATTCCTCCAAATAAACCTATCGTTGCTAAAAACGGTACAGCCAAAAAGGGTTCATCATCTAGCAGCTCTGAATCTTCTGATGATGATGAATCAGAGGAGGTTGATGTAAGTATACATTTTACTTTATTATGTCAGATTATAAAACTCATTGGCTTTCCTAAATAATTAATCTATATGTAATATATTTATGTAATTGCTTCTATTATTTATTGAGGAAGCTGAAGTAGATAATTTATCTTTGCGCAGCCAAAGAAAACAACTAAAGTCACTACCCAACCAAAAAAGTTGCCTGCAGCTGCTTTAAATAAAGGATCTGTAGCAGCTCCGAAAAGTTTGGGGAAGTCTTCAGATTCTGATAGTTCAGATACAGAAGATGACTCTTCAGACGAGGAAAAGGTGTGTATTTCTTATGCTCTGCCGCTCCCTCTATCTGTTGTTGGTGTTGGTTGCATCTGAATTTGATGGTTTCCTCCTACATTCAATATTTTCTTTGTTTAGCGGGCTCTAGTACTGACCAGGGTTGTGCAATATTATGATTACAGAAACCAGCTGCCAAAGTTGCTGATGGTGTAAAGAAATCAGGTTCTGGTGCAAAGAAACAGGCATTATCTCAAAGTTCATCAGACACTGAATCTTCAGAAGATGAGGCAAATAAAGTTGCTCCCTTTTATTGTTGTGTCCATTGTAGTCTAGTTATTTTACTATAGTAACTTTTCTGTCTTGTTCCAGGATGAAACAAAAAAGGTGGTTCCTACTGCTACAAAGGCTCAACCATCCAAAAAGGTAGACGAGAGTTCGGACGACAGTGATGATGATAGTTCTGAGGAAGAATCTGAGGAAGAACCTCAAGTGAAAAAAGCAAAACTTACAGTACGTCTTCTAAGCAAAACCTTGCATGTAACTTTGTTGCGAAAGTGTTTGTAATCCGGTGTTTGTTTTATTTCAGCCTTCTAAAGTTTCAAAGCAAAGCAGCAGTGATTCGGAATCAGAGGATGAGTCTTCTGAAGATGAAGATGATGAACCAACTTCAAAGACTCCAAACAAAAAGGTAAGGGCCATATGGAATGGGTATCCTACTTCTGCTTGTAAAATGACATGCCATCTATCATTAAAGGATTATTGCGTTTACAATCCAATATTAGTTTCTAAGTAATAGAAAAGATAATCGACGATGGCCCTTTCATTTGCCTGCTGAATTCTGTACATTATTTTATAATCTCATAAGCCAATGACTTTTTGCTTGTACAGGCCACTGATGTTGAAATGGTAGATGCCTTTTCACCTGGGACAAATTCTGAGAAGAAAGCTGTAATTTTCCATTTTTTTCCTTTCTGACCTTCAATTCTTTTGAGCCTTTTTTCTTTAAAAAGAAAATTGCCTCTGCATGATCTGATTTTCACTGATGTAATTTTGCTGTACATTTGAATCAGCCAAAAACACCTGCTACTCCTAAAAGCACTTCTTCAAAGTCATTGTTTGTAGGCAACTTGTCATATAGTGTTGAACGAGCTGATTTGTAAGTATATTATACTTTGACTAATAAATACTGTTGCATGGGAATTTGGTATACACAACTTCCCTCTAATAAAATTTTTTGCAGGGAAAATTTCTTTAAAGATGCTGGGGAAGTTGTTGATGTTCGTTTAGCGACAAACGAGGAAGGAAATTTCAAGGGCTATGGACATGTCGAGTTTGCAACTGCTGAAGCTGCAAAGAAGGTAATCACCTAGATGTTATCATTGATAGGATGTGTATTCTCAAAAAGTTTGACAATTTTCTCTTAATGTTCCCTTTTGCTTTGACATCTTAGTTTAGCCTGTATCCTTTTATTTAGTTAGTGAAGGGATGTCTTTTCTAATTGCTATTTGCACTCTTTATAGTGCACACAAGCTTTTCTTGTTGGCTCATGTTTATGTTCATGTTTTAGGTTCGTTCATTTTAGGTCATGTCTAGCACTCTTTTAAGTTGGATATTTCACCTGTCCCATTTTATTAGGTTTGTATGCAAAATTTAAGATTGTAGATATCTTAGATTTGTGTTTGTAATGAAGATCATGTTCCTTTATATATTTTTCTCTGTCAGATCTTCTGATAATAAATATTATGATTTGTGCTGTAGTAGTATTAAGCTCAATATTCCTTATTGTAGGCACTAGAATTGAATGGTGAAGATTTGTTGGGTCGGGATGTGAGACTTGACATTGCTCATGAAAGGGGTACATATACCAGGTATTTTTACTTGACAATGTAACAATTCAACGAGATTAATGAACCTTCTCTATTAAAATTTAAATTACATTAATTGTAGCAAAGAGAGCAACTCATTCCAGAAGAGTAGTAGAGGACAGGGCCAAACGGTTTTTATTCGGGGATTTGATAAATCCCGCGGAGAGGATGAGGTAATGTCTGGAACATAGCTGGATCACAACTGTATTAATTTCAATTCTAAACTTGACGTTTATTGTGAATTTGAATGCACAGATTAGAAGTTCACTGGAAGAACATTTTGGTTCATGTGGAGAGATTGCAAGGATTTCCATCCCACCGGATTATGAGACTGGTTCAGTTAAAGGGTCTGATTGATTTTCCTTTTTGTTTTAGATACAATTTTCGGTTGCTTTCTTATTGTTTTTGGAATGTTAAAGCAACCGATAAATTTCTTCAACATAATTAGGTGTTCTTGAATGTCTTATAACTTCTTCAAAATATTACAGAATTGCCTATATGGACTTCAAGGAGGGTGATAGTTTTAACAAAGCTCTAGAACTTAATGGAGTTGAGCTTGGAGGCTATCCATTGGTTGTAGAAGAGGCAAAGCCTCGAGGTGATTTCCGTGATGGTAATAGTGGTGGCAGAGGTAACCGTGGTGGATGGAATAGCGGTGGAAGGAGTAGTGGTGGTGGCCGTTTTGGTGGAAGAGATGGTGGCCGTTTTGGTGGAAGAGATAGTGGTGGCCGTTTTGGTGGCCGGCGCGGAGGTGGTCGAAGTGCTGGGGGCCGTTTTAGTGGAAGAGGACGTGGAACACCTAATAAACCAAACCTGGCAGCAGCTGGAACTGGTATGCGCCTTATACTAACAATGTTTTATCCATGAAGCATGGACATTTGTTCTATTTTTCCCTATAAATTAACTGAAATTCTTGGATCTTATTATATTTAAGATTAGTTACTCAAAAGAGTTCACAAGGTCACTCCAATGTGGTCTAAGATTGTTTGCCATGCTATTGCATTGTTGAAACTGATTTAAGAATATTAGCTCTTGCTAAGTGCGCCATGTCAAATAATTGATTCTATTGCTAGAGCAAAAAGAAAGCTTGAAAGTTGATCTTCATCTTTTCTATTAATATCGAAAAGAAAAAAAGAATAGTTAGGGAAAATAAGACGAGATTTTAATATTGATCGGAGCTTTTTATAATATTCTCTTCATGGTTTGCAAAAGTTGCAAAATTTATATACTTGTCTAGCCTCATTATTATAATTAAAATTTTCTTGATAAAGTTATAAATGTATACGTATATGTATATTTTTACTTTATTGGTTCTGATGGATTGTATTTGTTTGGTATTTATTGCAGGGAAGAAGACAACCTTTGGCGATGATTGAGTAGGTGGTAGGTCTTACTCTTTAGGGGAATTTTGAAGAATTCGCCCCTCTTTTCCAGTTTTATTCCATATATAATTTTTTTGATCAAGTAATTTAAATTTTATGATTCTGTTATGGTTTTGTCTTGCTCGACATCTTATTATAAGTAGTCATTTTATGTTTGGGTGAATTACTGGGCTCCGCATTTATTAATGCAAGAGTTGTTTTATCTTCTGTTGCTTTAGGTAATTTGAGTAATTTAAATTTTATTTTGAGTGGTATTTCTCGCTTGTGTTTTGCATATGAAAAGTTGCAACTTGCATTGCAGAGATGAAAAATTGCATTTCATGTCTTTTTCTATTAGTGAAAACTTTAAAAATAAATGAAGAGTGCCTCTCAATGGCATAGCAAAAATACTCGCGACTTGCACATAAGCCTCTCAATGTTAAACAAGTCGACTGAGATTTCTTTTTTCCAAGCCCCAACTTTCCTAGAAGCAAAACTAACATGGCAGGTTGACACAAGTCTTTCCCAACGCTTTAGTTTTTATGTAGGGTATGTTTTATGAAAAACATAATATGCTTTAATTTTCTTTTCTTCTTTTTCTCTATTGGTATTGAAACACCAATTTTTATAAATGTTTATTTTTCTCATTAAATTTATCTTCTCTCTATCATTCAACAAACAGTGTAATTGTCAAGTTCAAAGCTTCAATGTGTTTTTCTTTTTCTTTTGAAGGAATGCAACATTTAAATAATTATGTCTCTGTTTACAAGTTACTTTTATTTCGCGCGCAATTAATGGTATTAAACCGTTTTAATTCAGAATTAACATTGTGTTAAACATTAATTTAATAATCACCAAAACGAAGACAGAGAATGGCAAAGTCTGAAGAAAAAGTTTGCTATATTCAAGTGAAAATTTTAAAATCAAATAATTTTAAAGTGAAATTTCTTATTACATTTTCCAATTGACACTTTTTTAACTTTTTTGTTTTGGTTTTTTGGTGTCAAGTATTTGCATTGTCAAATTCCTCACTTGGAACTGTTAGTGGTAGCTTAGAATGTTAACTATGGCTTGAGGGCCGCCTTGAACATAGACAAAACTGCATGAGGAACCGGGATTCAAGACTTTTTGCCATTGAGGAAGCTCGTAGGTATGCTTTTCCTGAGTTGGTGATAGACCCCATAAAGGCCCTGTAAGGTTTTCAATTACCAGCTTAAGATCTGTGATTGGCTTCTTTGACGTGTTCTTGATTATAACCTTGTGCCTGTAATATGCTGTGTCTCCTATGCTCCATTTGCTAGTTATTGAGTGAAGGAACTCTAAAGGGTTATCGTCTGCAACAAAATATTCATAATATATATTACATAAGCAAGCATAGTTTTCCATAATAAAATAACAAAAAGGAATTAAAATTCCCAGTAGTCACCTGGTGTTGTTTTACTGGGTGCTGGTATTTCGTGGTGGTAAGTGCCTGCAAAATCAAATTAAAAGCATAATGAAGTTTCTTCTTAGTTATGACCATGAAAATTTAGTGTAAAACAAAGATGAAGAAACATGCCTGGTGGTGTTTGATGGGAAACTGGTTGTTCTTTGTGATAGGGACCTGCAAAATCAATAATATGGTTTTGAAAGCTTTAGATTATATATCACGGAAGTCTGACTGTGTCAAATGCATAGAATGAAATGAATTTAATCAAAACCCGCCTGCTGGAAGTCCATTTATACTCTGCAACTTAGAGAAAAGTCCAATGAGAGGAGCACAGGTAGAAATTGTAGGCTCAGTTTGTTCATAATTTGATCTGTCATCATTGAACTCGTCATTCTTGCCAGGGCCTCCTACTAGAGCTCCATATATGACATTTGGATCCGCTTCAGAACGATGGTACCACGTCTCGAAACCTTGAGCGCATCCAACCATAGAATGGAGAACAAATTTTGAAGCAATAGAAGCACCTCTGTGGTGTACACGGGTCGGGTACCTTGGTCCATACCCAACCAAGTAGCTCAGGGATTTGGGGTTCTTGCCCAGAATGTAGTCACCCTGTGACTGAGCAAAGTTGAGGAGGTCTTGAGGTTGAATTTGGCCATCTGGGCAAGTGAGCTGGGCGTTTGAAGCTTTGAGATAATCAGAGTAAACAGCTAGAAGAAATGCAGCAGCAGAGGCATATTGCATGTTGTTCCATTCTCGGACGTACATCAACCCACCTGAGGAAGGGGAAAAAGAAAAAAAATCAACAAGATTAGTACTAACTTGTAACAAAAATTTATTGAAAGCTTAATTAAATTGGATGCTAACCAGGGGTTTTGTAGATATTATATCGGCCGTTCTTTTGCAGACAAGCACAAGCAAAGTAGTCGGCTTTGGCCTGATATTGCTTCAGTATGGCGGTGTGTGCACTGCCTTGTCCGTCCAAAAGTATCTGCAAAATGGATTTAGCAAGATGATAAATTTGTAGTCGGTCAAGAAAATGGTTATGGGATATAAATTTATTGTGATTTATTTACCTTTGAGAGAAGGATTTGGACACCAGCATATTTGTTGTCCCAAGAAAATTCTTTTACAGCCCATCCAGTTCCTCCCATATATACAGTATTGTCCACCACATAATTCAAGTAGTACTCGTCGCTGGTTGCTCGGTAGAGCCATGCAGCAGCCCACAACAACTCATCCTTTACCAAACGAACAAGCATAGATTTACAAAACACACACAGATATATAACCTTTAGTTGCAGAGTAGAAGAAAGTATTTTGGAACAAAAATTGTGCCAAAGTGAAATAATATTTCACTCACCGAATAGCCTGATGAAGTGTAGAATTGCTTAGCACACGGAATGGAGTCGTCATATAGACCTCTAAATGTATCCGCAAATGAGAAAAGCTGGAAATAGAATAGCACAGATTTCCATTTAATTTGAAGCTAGCTTCAATTATGTCACCATCAATACAGAGTTCCACATATATATATATATATTTATCATTGCAATGCAGTGTAGTTGGTTCTAAAGAAAGAATATGTGGAAACCTGTTTTGCGTGAACCAGGAGGAGATTAGAGTAGGAAGAGTTGTAAGGCTTGAAAGCTATGGCGGATGCAGCTAAGGCAGCTGCAGTTTCACCCGCAAGGTCTGAACCCGGATGGTTTTCATCTAGCTTGTAAGCATTCCTTGGAGTGGTCATGTCCTCCGCGCGTTCCCAACAGTAATGGTCAGAATCACCATCCCCAACCTGAATTGAATCATATTTAGAAACTTTCTTAATTTATTGCATGAATGGAAAGCACATTGAAGATAATAAGTAGGTGACCAAACTCTCTTGTATTTCTTCTTTCTCTATGCATCTATACATGGATGCTGCATATATAATTAGTCTTACCTGTGCCCAAAGAACATTAGGCTGTGTATGTGCTTTCATGAAGTAGTCAGTGCCCCATCTAATGGCCCATAAGGCATGCCCCATTTGGTTCAAATCATTGATCTCCTTCCTGAATTCAATAACTCCCCACGAAAGCATTGTCACACTGAATGCCATTGGCAGACCAAATTTCACATGATCCCCTGCATCATAGTACCCTCCAACCAAGTCTACCTGCATATACATGCACATATATATCTTAGTATTAATCAAACACATTTAGATATGAATTTGTGATAGAGAAAATTTATATAATGTTCGTCTTACTCCTTGAGTAAACCCGTCTTTGAGCCCAGAATCACCGCGCCATTTGACTCGCTGAAGGCCTAGTGGAAGTTTACCTGACCTCTGTGCTTCGAAAAACATAAAGCTCTTATCGAGAGCCTCCCCGTAATCAAAGGCTGTTGCTGTTGCGGTGGCTGCCTCAAGACAAAGAAAACCGACTAGCAGCAATGTTGCTAGGAAGACAGAAAATGGTGTGAACTTGAAGTTCTTCATCATAGTCTTTAGATGGTTTGGATTGAGAATTGGCTATGATCAGCCTCTTTCACAATGCCACACCAAAATTAATATTTCCCAATACATGCCTTATATGTTTGCAATGGTGCATCTTATATAATAAAGCTGGGAAAGAAAGAAAAAGAACACAAGGAGTTGTTAAAGAGTGGTAGCCTTCACGTTGTCTTTGAAGTGAAATGTTAGAGCTTCCCACGTTGTGTAGTGCATATTATTTGACAAAATGCCAAAATATAAATGTATGGTGTTTGCTTATCCATGGTTCTAATGAGGGAGTGCCATCTTGATTCTGTCCACCTGTACATATGTTTTGACTTTTTTATTCGTGCAGTGCTTGGCCTTGGATGACCAAACCTATGACCTTAATTTTAAAATAATTAAAAAGAGTTGAGAAAGTAGGTTGGTTGGTAGGCAAATTAATGGAAGCTAGGCAGCAATATTATGTGGAATTTCGATCTCCACGTGCAAGTTTTCTTCATAAGAAAGAGATATAGAGATTTAACTTGGCCTTGGATATGGCGAATTGATGGAAATGTATATGTACTTTTTGTCCCCATTAAAATATTTCTTCCATTATATAATGAGAGATAAATGTGGACTGTGTAGATAATTTTTCAATTGGAGTTGCTTATAAACTATTTTAGAGATAATATCTTACATGTATGAAATCAAATTTAAAATAATGAATAATATGTCTCATTAAGATATGAGATGATAAAGTTATCTTGGTAATTGATAAGTCAAGAATTTTAATTGTTAACTGTAGTTTTAAAATTATTTTAGGGCATGATATATTTTTTTTGGACAATAGTAAATTTATTACAATTAATTTTTTTTTTTTACCTAGATCAAAATTTGAATTTTTAGACTGAAAATGTATTATCAGTAGTTTATCATTAGGCCAAGCATAAAAATACTCATGATAATATATTATATATATAATTGGTAATTTTTTAACAAAGTTAAATTTCAAAATTTTCATTACAATTTATACATGAATAAAAAATTTATGATTTTATGTGAAAAAAAGTTGTCCAATTTTACTTTATTGTTCAGAGCATCTTCAATGGATTTTTTAAATCTTCATTTTTATTTTATTTTAAAGAGTTATAATTATTTTTTATAATTCCAATAAACTCTTCAAAATAATAAATTAAAATGAAAAGTAAACATTGGCAAATGTAGAGATCAAAACTCATTATTTATATATAACTTCATTTATTGCTGTACAATTTTCTATGCACACTTATAATTAAATATATTAATTATAATTTTATATTTTAATTTTTTTAATACTATTTTAGTTTAAAAAAGATGAAAAATAAAAATAAAGTATAAATTAAGTTGTTTACTGAACAATATAAACTAAATAGTAATTGTAAAGTGTTCCATTAAAGTTGATAAATAAATTTATTTTTTATTTTTTAAACTTTTTTCAAAATATTTTTTATTTTTTAAATTATATTTTTTAAAATAAAAAGCAGCAAGATGCCTAATACAAAAAGTATTAAAAAAAATAATACTTTTTGTAAATATCAAGTAGGAAAAAACAGTTCAAATTGTTTAAAAGTCCTAGTTTTATTGTTTGAACAAGAAAAGAATACGAATCATTATAAGTATAATGAATTTATTTTTCTAAAAACAAAGAAAAAAGAAAAAAAACAAAGAAAGCGACATCGACAACGACAAAGGGGGACCTTTTCTTCCTCACTCAACGAACGAAAATCGGTTTGATTGCGTGAAATAGAATTCCTACAAAGCCAAAACTAAATCTAAATACCAAATACTGGCTCTACGTCGGTGTAACGGTGTTCATGCTTTTACATGCTTTACACTTCCTCGCAGGTCCTACCGTAATTACATCCAATTCCATGGTCTAATCTTTGAAGCCTCGCTACCAAACGGATATATAAAAGAGAGATTGCTGGCCTTGCCGGAGAAACGACGTAGATGGAAGAGTCATCGTCTTCTCCGGCGGACCCGATGGTCCTTCTAGAAGACTTCGGTCAAAAAGTTGACCTGACACGGCGCATCCGAGAGGTGCTCTTGAACTATCCCGAGGGAACGACGGTACTAAAGGAGCTTATACAGAACGCCGATGACGCTGGCGCAACCACGGTCCGTCTCTGTCTCGACCGGAGGTTCCACGGCTGCGAGTCTTTGCTCTCCAACTCATTGTCTCAGTGGCAAGGCCCGGCACTCTTGGCCTTCAACGATGCTGTTTTCACCGAAGACGATTTCGCTAGCATTTCGAGGATCGGCGGGAGTGGTAAGCACGCTCAGGCATGGAAGACCGGCCGATTCGGGTAACATCTTCAATTCTTTCAAATACTGAATTTTTTTATTATTATTAATAACCTTAATAACAGGTTAGGATTTTTCGTGCTCTTTTAACTGTCTGAATGTTTAGTTTCTTATAAATGTGATATGAAAAATACTAATGGATTTTATCTCGTACTTTAGCTAACTACAAACCCGATTAATTGTTTCGAATTATATGTAATACCATATGTTAGAATAAGTATTTTTATTTACAAAGTGTATGATGATATATACATTCAGTAAATTGTTAAATTGAAATACATAATATTTTTCTACCTTTGCATGATCTTTCTTCGTGGAAATTATGATATTGTTCTGCTATTTAGAAGGTGTATTTATTTAATTTTTTTTTTGAAATGGACAGGACTTTGTTTGTTTTAAGTATTGTAAAATATTCATATTTCTTTTTATCCATATTGTTGTCAAAATCTCTCTCCATTTTGGTTGCAACTTATGAACATTATTGTGTATTTTACTAAATGCAAATCCTAAAAGATATTAATAGCTTATTTTTGTTGACTAATATGATCCCCTGCCCAAGTTTACTAAAGCATAGAATATGACGAATAGGAAAATGATGCCTTGTCTGGTACATTTAACGGTTTACAAGGAATTTTGCTCCCCTGGTCATTTTATTTTTTAAATTTTATTTTTTGTCCTAGCTGAGAGTTTGACTCTTCAAATACATAGTTTGCTTCAATCATTGTAATCCTAACATCAGTAGTAGTTCTTGGATGACACTGACACCCATTGAAGATTACATCAATGCTTATCATGCAAACATCAATGCTAATTCTTTACGGGATTACTGTCTTTTCCTTTAAAAGCTTCTTGTTTATGTCGTATAACTTGTTGGTCCTAAACAAATGCACTAATATGTTTCTGATTTAATTTGATGGTTGCTCTTTAGGGTTGGCTTTAACTCGGTGTACCACCTAACTGATCTGCCATCATTTGTGAGTGGAAAATATGTGGTATTATTTGATCCTCAGGGTCTTTACCTCCCAAATGTTTCTGCATCCAATCCTGGCAAACGAATTGACTTTGTTAGTTCGTCAGCTATCTTGGCATATAGAGATCAGTTCTTGCCGTATTGTGCTTTTGGTTGCAATATGAAAAGTCCTTTTGCAGGAACTTTATTCCGTTTCCCTTTGAGGAATGCAAATCAGGCAGTGAAAAGTAAGCTTTCAAGGCAAGCATATTTGGAAGATGACATTTCTTCAATGTTTCTTCAGCTTTATGAGGAAGGAGTCTTCACATTACTTTTTCTGAAGAGTGTAATATGTATAGAGATGTATGTGTGGGATGTTGAGGAACCTCAGCCGAGGCAGCTTTTTTCCTGCTCTGTGAGTTCTGCAAATGATGATATTGTTTGGCATCGGCAGGCAATATTGAGGTTGTCAAAGTCAATAAATTTGACAGATACTGAGATGGACTGCTATTCATTGAGCTTTTTAAGCGAGGCAACAAATGGCAACCAATCTGAGAAGAAGACAGATACTTTTTACATTGTACAAACAATGGCATCAACATCCAGTAGAATTGGTTCTTTTGCTGCTACTGCTTCTAAAGAATATGATATCCACTTATTGCCATGGGCATCTGTTGCAGCATGCACATCAGATAATTCTTTGAATGTAATCTACAATGTCTAAACTGCTCACAAGTTTTGGTGTTTCCTTGAATTTAAATTGTTATATCTAATATATAATCGTGAGATTTACATAGAGATGTGTGTATAAATATGTGTGTGCATATTTAGTTATGATCCCATTTTATTTCTCTACTTACAGATAATTTCTCATGTGGGCTTTATTTTGTTCTATGACATTTATGCCGATAATTTCTCATGTGGGCTTTATTTTGTTCTATGACATTTATGCAGATGTCCCTGTTAATTTTTTCTGACTATTTTTAGATGTTATCCTTACTGTTACTATCATTATGTTAGTTCAGGTTCTTCAAAAACTTCTTTTTTATACATCTTTCTAATAGTATGCATATTTGTTGGTTGTATGTTCATTTGGCTTGATATATATAATATGGTCTACTTCCTAATAACTTAGCTTTTGGAATTGACGATAACCTACCATAGTAAAAGAATAAATAGACAACTTGAGCTTCGATAAGCATGTCGTGTTACCATATATACATGTATAATAGGACAATATGCTCCTAAGCTTAGTCTTCAATATTGAGAAATGGAAAAAGGACTTCTGTCTCTCTCTCTCTCTTTCTCTCTCTTTGTATATATGTGGGTGAAGAGTGAGAGAGGCAGAGAGATTTAATGATTTAATGATTTCATATTGTTATATGTTCGTACGATGATCCAATGTTCACTACTGAATTGTCACATTGTTTATTTACTTCTTTTTCAAATTTATTATCGTCTATGAAATTTACAATCTCATAATGCTACAACTTGATATCAAACAGAATGATGCTCTTAAGCTTGGTCGGGCATTCTGTTTCCTTCCACTGCCTGTAAGAACTGGCTTGTCTGTGCAAGTTAATGGGTATTTTGAGGTCTCGTCAAACCGGCGTGGAATTTGGTATGGGGATGACATGGACAGAAGTGGAAAGATACGTTCTGTTTGGAATAGGCTCCTTCTTGAAGATATTGTGGCTCCTACTTTTAGACAAGTCTTGCTTGGCGTTCAAGGATTGCTAGATTCCAAAAATTTGTATTATTCTTTATGGCCTAGTGGTTCTTTTGAAGAGCCATGGAATATTCTGGTTGAGCATATATACAGAAACATTTCTAGTACTCCTGTGTTGTATTCAGACCTGGATGGTGGGAAATGGGTGTCACCGGTTGAAGCATTTCTTCATGATGAGGAATTTTCAAAAAGTAAGGAACTTGGTGAGGCCCTGATGCAGCTAGGAATGCCAATTGTGCATTTGCCTTCCCATTTATCTAACATGCTCTTAAAATATGCTTTCAGTTTTCAGCAGAAGGTGATTACTCCTGATACAGCACGCCATTTTCTTAGAGAATGCAAGTCTTCTATGACTTTGAGTAAATCCTACAGGCTTGTATTGTTGGAATATTGTCTCGAGGACTTGATTGACAATGATGTTGGTACACATGCATATAATCTGCCTTTGCTTCCATTGGCAAATGGTGAATTTGGATCTTTTTCTGAAGCTTCAAAAGGAATTTCTTATTTTATCTGTGATGAGCTAGAATATATGCTACTTGAACAAATATATGATAGAGTTATCGATCAGAATCTTCCTGTTGACATAGTGAGTAGACTTTCTGCTATTGCAAAGTCCTCAAAGGCAAATGTCTATCTTTTCAATATTAACTACTTTCTTCAGTTTGTTCCAAAATTTTTACCTGCTGATTGGAAGTATAAAAATAAAGTCCTCTGGAACCCAGAATCTTGTCAAAACCATCCTACTTCAGCATGGATTGTGCTATTCTGGCGATATCTTCGGACTCATTGTGAGAAGTTGTCTCTTCTCAGTGATTGGCCCATATTGCCATCAATATCTGGGCATCTTTATGGAGCCTCACGACAATCAAAAATGATCAATGCAGAAAAGCTTTCTGAAAAGATGCGAAAAATACTTGTGAAAATTGGATGCAAGATACTTAACCCCAATTATGGAGTTGAACACTCGGATTTATCACATTATGTGAATGATGGTAATGGTGCAAGTATTGTGGAATCCATTTATGATGTTTTTGCTTCAGATGGCGGCATCACACTAACAACTTTTGAAAATTTGGAAGCAGAAGAGAGGGATGAACTTCGTGGATTTCTGCTTGATCGAAAGTGGTATTTTGGAGACTGTATGAAAGAGTCTGACATTAGAAATTGCAAAAAGCTTCCTATTTATAAAGTTTTTGCTGGAGGTGGAGGGTCTGCTCAAAATTTCCAGTTTTCTGACCTTGAAAATCCACCAAAATACTTAGCACCATTAGATGTTCCTGAATGCTTTCTTGGAGATGAGTTCATTATTAGTTCTTCAGGTAGTGAGGATGAAATTCTATTAAGATGCTATAGAATTGAGAGAATGGGGAAGGCACGTTTCTACAAGAAGCATGTGTTAAATAGAATTGGGGAATTGCAACCTGAAGTTCGCGACAACATTATCCTTTCTATTTTGCATAACCTACCACACTTGTGTGTTGAGGATGTTTCTTTCCGGGAATATCTGAGAAATTTGGAATTTGTCCCAACTTTTAGGGGTTCTCTGAAGTGTCCAACTGTGTTATATGATCCTCGCAATGAGGAATTATTTGCACTATTAGAAGCCTCTGATAGTTTCCCTTGCAGTCCATTTCAAGAATCTAGCATTTTGGACATGTTACAAGGTTTAGGCCTTCGAACATCTGTAACTCCTGAGACAGTCATACAAAGTGCGAGACAGGTAGAACAGTTGATGCATGAGGATCAGGAAAAGGCATATTTAAGAGGAAAAGTGCTTCTTTCCTACTTGGAAGTTAATGCAATGAGATGGATGCGTGATCCGCTAAATGATGATCAAGGAAAAGTGAAATTTTTTTTCTCCCAAGCTGCTTTTGCATTCAGACCTCGGAACTTAAAATCTGACCTTGAAAGGTTCTGGAATGATCTAAGATTGATCTGCTGGTGCCCAGTATTAGTTTCTCCTCCCTTTGAAGCTTTACCATGGCCTGTAGTCTCATCCATGGTTGCTCCCCCAAAGATTGTAAGATTGCAGACAGACCTTTGGCTAGTTTCAGCGAGCATGCGAATACTTGATGCAGAGTGCTCTTCTACAGCACTATCATATAGCCTTGGATGGTCATCGCCACCTGGTGGAAGTGTGATTGCAGCTCAACTACTTGAGCTTGGAAAAAATAACGAGATTGTGAATGATCAGGTGCTTCGGCAGGAATTGGCCATGGCAATGCCAAAGATATACTCAATGCTCACAAACTTGATTGGGTCAGATGAGATGGATATAGTAAAGGCCGTTCTTGAAGGTTGCCGATGGATTTGGGTGGGAGATGGATTTGCAACTGTAGATGAGGTTGTCCTTGATGGTCCCCTTCATTTGGCACCTTATATACGTGTTGTACCAATTGATTTAGCAGTTTTCAAGGAGTTACTCATAGAGCTTGGCATTCGAGAGGTCTTGAAGTCCACAGATTATGGTGATATCTTATATAGAATGGCTATGAAGAAAGGTTCCTCTCCTCTTAATACACAAGAAATCAGGGCTGCCATACTAATTGTGCAGCATCTAGCTGAAGTTCAATGTCATGAACAGAAAGTAAAGATCTATTTACCAGATGTGTCAGGCAGACTGTTTCCAGCCAGTGACTTGGTTTATAATGATGCTCCTTGGTTGCTTGACTCTGAGGGTACTGATAACACTTTTAATATTTCATCCACAGTAGCCTTGGATGCAAGGAGAACAGTTCAAAAATTCGTGCATGGGAACATATCTCATGATGTTGCAGAGAAGCTTGGTGTCTGCTCTCTTCGTAGGATCTTATTAGCTGAGAGTGCTGATTCGATGAATTTGAGCTTATCTGGAGCTGCAGAAGCTTTTGGACAGCATGAAGCCTTGACAACTAGACTTAAACATATACTTGAAATGTATGCAGATGGACCTGGAATTCTATATGAGCTTGTACAAAATGCAGAGGATGCAGGAGCTTCTGAGGTTGTCTTTCTATTGGATAAAACTCAATATGGGACTTCTTCTGTTCTCTCTCCTGAAATGGCAGATTGGCAAGGCCCTGCATTGTACTGCTTTAACAATTCTGTTTTCAGTCCCCAAGACCTTTATGCAATCTCACGAATTGGCCAAGAAAGTAAACTAGAGAAGCCTTTTGCGATTGGGAGATTTGGCTTAGGTTTTAATTGTGTCTATCATTTTACAGATGTTCCCATGTTTGTTTCTGGAGAGAATATTGTTATGTTTGACCCTCATGCTTCTTACTTACCTGGTATCTCTCCGTCTCACCCTGGCCTACGAATTAAATTTGTAGGGAGAAGGATAATGGAACAATTTCCTGACCAATTTTCACCATTTCTACATTTTGGATGTGACTTGCAACATCCATTTCCTGGAACCCTCTTCCGGTTTCCACTCAGGAGTACCAATGTTGCATCCAGAAGCCAAATAAAGAAAGAAGGATATGCACCTGAAGATGTCATTTCACTCTTTGATTCTTTTTCTCAAGTTGTTTCTGATGCTCTGCTTTTTCTGCACAATGTAAAAAGTATCTCTGTTTTTGTGAAGGAAGGAAATGGTCAAGAAATGCAACTCCAACATCGTGCGCACAAGCATTGCATTAGTGAGCATCAAATGGAATCCAATTCACAACAAGATATGTTTAGCTTTTTCAATGGGAGTCGGCATAGTGGACTGGATAAAGATCAATTCCTAAAGAAATTGAGCAAATCAGTAGATAGAGATTTGCCATATAAATGTGAGAAGATTTTAATTACAGAGGAAAGCTTGTCTGGTGATTTATCACACTGTTGGATAACCTCTGAATGTCTGGGTGGAGGGAAAGCTAAGAATAAATCTGAAGTCTCAAATGACAAGTCTCATGCATTTATCCCTTGGGCATGTGTTGCTGCACATTTACATTCTTTCAAGGTTGATAGTGAATTGAGTGATGAATTGAAGACGAAAGACATTTGTACGTCTTCCAATTTATTTCAAGTGCCAACAAAATCTATTCAAAATAGGAAGGATTTTGAAGGCCGTGCTTTCTGCTTTCTACCACTGCCAATTAATACTGGTCTTCCAGCACATGTCAATGCATATTTTGAATTGTCATCAAATAGGAGAGACATCTGGTTTGGCAATGACATGGCAGGGGGTGGGAAAAAACGCTCAGACTGGAATATGTACCTGCTTCAAGATGTTGTTGCCCCTGCTTATGGCCATATGCTAGAGAAAATTGCATTGGAGATTGGTCCTTGCGATTTGTTCTTTTCATTTTGGCCTAAAACAACAGGAATAGAACCTTGGGCATCAGTAGTACAGAAATTGTACACTTTTATTGCAGATTTTGGTCTTTGTGTATTATATACAAATGCTAGAGGTGGCCAGTGGATTTCAATCAAACAAGCAATCTTTCCTGATTTTACATTTCACAAGGCACATGAGTTAATCCATGCACTATCAGATGCTGGCCTACCTGTGGTTACTGTTTCAGAACCAATTGTTGATAGATTTATGGAGGTACGTCCATCATTGCATTTCTTGACACCTCAGTTGTTAAGGAATTTATTAATTCGAAGGAAACGTGGATTCAAGGATAGGAATGCAATGATCCTGACCCTTGAATATTGCTTGCTTGACTTAAAAATGCCTTTTCAATCTGCTAGTCTGCATGGTTTGCCTTTGCTACCACTTGCTGATGGTTCATTTACAGTCTTTGACAAGAATGGAATTCGTGAAAGAATATATATTGCACGGGGAGACGAATATGATCTTCTTAAAGATTCAATTCCACATCAACTTGTAGATAGTGGTATTCCGGAAGTAGTCTATGGGCAGCTATGTGACATAGCACAAACTGAAGAGTCAAATATTTCCTTTCTGTCATGCCAATTACTTGAGAAACTCCTTTTGAAATTACTTCCAGCAGACTGGCAGCATGCAAAATGGGTGACTTGGGCTCCTGGTCATCAGGGTCAACCAAGTTTAGAATGGTTAAGACTGCTTTGGAGCTATCTAAAATCATCTTGTGATGACCTGACGCTTTTTTCCAAGTGGCCTTTGTTGCCAGTTGGGAACAGTCTTCTACTTCAGCTAGTTAAGAATTCAAATGTGATTAGAGATGATGGCTGGAGTGAGAACATGTCTGCTTTGTTGCAGAAAGTAGGATGTGTTTTCTTGAGGCCAGACCTCCCAGTGGAACATCCACAACTGGAAAGTTTTGTGCAGCCATCAACAGCAGTTGGCATCTTAAATGCATTTCTAGCAATTGCTGGCAAGTTAGAAAACATTGAGGGGCTTTTCTGTGATGCATCTGAAGGGGAGTTGCATGAACTTCGAAGTTTCATTCTTCAGTCCAAATGGTTTACTGAACAGCAATTTGAAAACATTCATATCAACATCATTAAAAGCCTTCCTATTTTTGAATCCTATAGAAGTAGAAAGCTCGTAAGTTTGAGTAATCCTATCAAGTGGCTTAAACCTGTTGGCATACGAGAGGATCTTTTGGATGATGACTTTGTACGTACAGAATCAGATAAAGAATATATCATTCTAAGAAGGTATATAGAAATTGAAGAGCCTTCCAGGGTGGAATTTTACAAAAATCATGTGCTTAACCGCATGAAAGAATTTCTTTCACTGCAAGGAGTCCTTTCAACCATTTTTCATGACTTAAATCTTCTAATCGAAGAGGATATTTCTGTAAAGTCTGCTCTTTCTACTACAGCCTTTGTTTTGGCAGCCAATGGCTCTTGGCAGCCACCATCCAGGTATGACTACCCGTGTGATTATTTTCTGTATCATTATTAGTAGTCTTGCGTAGTTTAAACATCTTCTTTTTTTTTTTCCTTTTGCAAATGCAGTTTCACTTGAGATGCATAGTATATGTATCTAGTGTTGTGTGTGATCTCTTTTCTAGAATGAATACCATATTTACATAAAAAATAAAATAAAAAATGATTGATGGTGACCAATACACTGTCCCCTAGTAAAGAGCCCTTGAATTTTTCTTCCTTTTTGTTTCTCTTCATGGTTACCAAGATCCAAGAAGCATCATTCGTACCTGTATGCAAATCAGAACATTGTTTATGCATATCAATACCCTTTCTACTCCCTAAAAAAGGGAGGCATTTCGTGGAAGCCCACCTACTTCTCAGAGTAAACTTATTATCCAAGCCGTAGGCATAGCCTCCCACTCTAGGATATACCTTGAGATTCCTATAAAACATGAGATTCTTGATTGTCAATGAGTAAACTCAAAACCTAAAGCCAATGATTTGGAAGGCTTGTGCTTCATTAGAGTACTTCTTACATAGCATTGGTCATAATTTTTTCCAAACTGATGAGTAAATTGCTTTCTCCCCTAACACAGGGAGCCAAAAGGGAAAATGTGAAAGTGGAAGATAGAGTATAGTTAATAGTCCCTGATGGGAGGGATTCTGTTGACACAGATTAACCTATTTTGGCAATGAGTCCTCTTTAATTAGATTCTTAAATGACCTACTGTGCTGTTATTTTATCTTACCAAAATTATAGTTTCTTTACAGGCTCTATGATCCTCGGATACCTGAGTTAAGAGAGGTGCTACACAAAGAAGTTTTTTTCCCTTCCGAAAAATTTATGGATACTGAAACTTTGGAGACTTTAGTTGTCTTTGGACTTAGAAGAACTCTTGGCTTTACTGGTTTGCTCGACTGTGCCAGATCAGTTTCTCTGTTCCATGATTCTAGGCACTCTGTGACACTAAGTTATGGGAGGAAATTACTTGCTTGTTTGGATACTCTGTCACTCAAGCTCTCAACTGAGGATGATGAAGAAACCTGTGATGAATCACACGGTGCAATCTTACGTAAGAACAATGGTGTTGAGGATAGTGACATTGCATATGGTGAGTTTCCTAGGATAGATAGAGACAATCTTATGGATGGTCTGGACATTAATTCACTTTTACGTGACTTTGCTGATGATAAACCGGAAGAAGAATTTTGGTCTGAAATAAAGGCAATTGCTTGGTGTCTTGTTTGTGCTGATCCACCTCTAAAAGGACTCCCTTGGTTGAAATCTAGTAATCAAGTTACACCACCAAGTACTGTGAGACCTAGATCACAGATGTGGATGGTGTCGCATTCAATGTATATACTAGATGGTGAATGCTGCTCAACATATCTACAACGTAAACTAGGTTGGTTGGATTGCCCAAATGTAAATGTTTTGTCAACACAGTTGGTTGAGCTATCTACATTCTATGGTAATTTGAAGTCAACCTCATCTTCACAGCCTGATGTTGATGCTGAACTGCATAAGGGAATTCCATTACTTTATTCAAAATTGCAGGAATATGTTGGTACTGATGACTTCGTGGAGCTAAAATCAGCACTAGATGGTGTTTCATGGGTTTGGATTGGAGACGATTTTGTATCCCCAAATGCACTTGCATTTGATTCGCCTGTGAAATTTACTCCATATTTGTATGTTGTTCCATCTGAATTATCAGAATTTAGGGATTTGCTCTTGGAATTGGGTGTTCGACTTAGTTTTGATGTTTTGGACTACCTGCATGTGTTACAACGTCTACAAGATGATGTGAGAGGGTTTCCATTGTCAGAAGATCAGTTGAGTTTTGTCCATTGTGTCCTTGAAGCTCTAGCAGACTGTTGCTTAGAGAAGCCACTATTTGAGTTTTCTACCACTCCACTCTTAATTCCAGATTTTTCTGGAGTTCTGATCAATGCTGGGGATCTTGTGTACAATGATGCACCATGGATGGAAAATAATACCCTTGTTGGAAAAAGATTTATACATCCAAGTATCAGCAATGATTTGGCAAATAGGTTGGGGGTACAATCACTCCGTTGCCTCTCTTTAGTTGATGATGAAACGACACAAGATTTGCCATGCATGGATTTTGCTAGAATCAATGAGCTTTTGGCCATGTATGGGGACAATGACCTTTTGCTGTTTGACCTACTTGAGTTGGCAGATTGCTGCAAAGCCAAGAGGCTACACCTAATCTTTGACAGAAGGGAACATCCTCATCAGTCTTTGCTGCAGCACAATTTAGGTAACTGTTGAAACATCTGAACTTGTTATTGGTTCAAATGGCATTATATTAGAAATGTTTTCTGAGGTACTATAGGCACTTTAGTAGCTTTTGGCTTTGAAGAAGATGTAGATTTTGTGTTCAGTGTGTTATGTGGTATTATCAGACTCTTTAACTTGAGGTGTAAAGGTAAACAATTTTTCTTAAAAAACATGCTAGAATGTTACAAAGCTGTGCAACTGTCGAAAAACAACTGTAATTCACTTCTGATTTTATGGGGAAATCTATTATGTTTGATCTTATTCTTAGAAATAGAACTTGGAGCATTACTACAGATCTTGTTTATGAGATTCTGTTTAATACAGGTGAATTTCAAGGACCTGCCCTAGTAGCCATTTTAGAAGGGGCCAGCTTGAGTAGAGAGGAAGTAAGTTGTCTCCAGTTTCTACCTCCGTGGAGATTAAGGGGCAACACTCTTAATTATGGTTTGGGTCTACTTAGCTGTTATTTTCTCTGTGATCTCCTCTCAATTGTTTCTGGTGGCTACTTTTACATGTTTGATCCTCGTGGTTTAGCGCTTGCTACACCTTCAACTTGTTCTCCTGCAGCAAAAATGTTTTCATTGACAGGTAATTTTGCAGGTTATTTATTTATCTGTTCATTGATAATGATGGAAATTGGGCTGCCTTACCTGGCCCAAGTGTGAAATTTAGGCTTCAAGCATGAAGCTGGATTGAGACACCGGAAACCCTAGGTCTGTGGGCAAATTTTATGAGTCATTGCCTCAGTCTGGCAGCCCAATATAAACAAAATATTTGACAAATAAATACGTATCTAAGTTAATTGTTATATTGGTAATTTAATAAATATATAAACAATGGGCCTGATTGACCCTCTTATTAAGCTTGTCGGGCTCAAACATTAGTTGTCATTTCAGGAAGCATAATTCAGCATCACATGGGAGGATCAAATTAACATTGAAAAATTTCCTTTACGTGGCTCCATTTTTCTCTTGATATAAAGTTGTAATCATGTATGTGATATATCTTTCTAACTATGTTGTAAGGATCTTCATGATTAATGGCTAAAAGCTTTCTTAATACTGCTGTTTCAGGCACTAACTTGACTGAGCGATTTCATGATCAATTTCATCCTATGTATCTTGGTCTTAATATGCCATGGTTGACATCAGATTCTACCATTATCCGCATGCCTTTATCATCAGAATGTTTGAAAGGTGGACTTGAGTTTGGACTGAGAAGAATAAAGCAGATAAATGACAGATTTTTGGAGCATGCTTCTAGAACACTTCTATTCTTAAAGTCAGTCATGCAGGTATTATTAGTGTTGAATTGAAAGCATCTATATAATCTTTTAGTAAATAGCAGTCCAAACCATTTTTTTTTTCTTTAAATGCTTGACAGCTGCAATTACTTCATGACTAAGGAAGCCACCTTATTTCCATAAGGAGAATTACAGAAAAAAACCAGAAGATAAATTGTTTTAATACATGATTAACATCCATCTTCAGGCTCCTTGAATTTACGGACTTCAATCAAGTTAATTAACCTCCATTATTTCTTTTTCCTGTGTATCTGTCTATGATGAAAAGAATAGCCTTTAATGCACATGGTATAACTATATGTAAAGAGGAGTATGGCATTTCTAAGTTATTCTTCCATTCCTTTCAATAAAATTGGATGGCAGCAGAAGCTGTATATCTGCTAAATATATCCTGGTCCAATAAAAGTGTGAGGCAGAAGGCTCAAGGAACTAATGTAATTGATCGACTAGCATGGATTAAAGTAAATTAAACTCAGATGGTATATGCAACAGTGTGACATGATTTTGCATAGACAGCAATAATTTGATTTGATACACTATACCCAACCATCTGATAACAAATTCTGCAAGAAGCAGCAACTTTTCTTTATTTATTTGATAATCAACATGTCCCTTTATGTGACTTCTATTTTCTTTATTCTTTGTTATAGTACTTTTGCTAGACTAATAGATCATGTAGAGATTAAGAAATAATTTGTTTTTAATATAATGGAGCTCCTTTTACTTTTGAGAAGTCAAGCTGTATTATCTTTTGAGAATAATTTATTTAATGACATATGGTGTTATCAGCATCTTTATGCACATCTTGAAATATGATCAGGTTTCACTCTTGACATGGGAGGAAGGTAACCAGGAGCCATGCCTGGATTATTCTGTTTGTATTGAGTCATCATCTGCTGTCATGAGGAATCCATTTTCAGAAAAGAAATGGAGGAAATTCCAAATATCAAGGTTATTTAGTAGCTCAAATTCTGCAATAAAGTTGCACGTTATGGATGTGATTGTCAACCAAGGAGGAGATAGATTTGTTGACCGGTGGCTTGTTGTCCTCAGCCTGGGTTCAGGGCAGACCAGAAATATGGCTCATGATAGGTATGTTGAAAGAGAAGTGCCTAAGGGACATTTTGGAAAATATGCTTTTGATGTTTGTCTTCATGCATTTTGGGATTTCCCTTGGAATCCATTTACAAATTTATAGTATGAAAATTGTTCATTAAGAAAGCAGGAGATATCACAGTTAATGCAAGATTTATGACTTTTGACAAAAATGTAGTATGAAAAATCTGCATCGCCTTACTGCTGTTATGATAAGAGATTTTTTTTTTAATTTTTTAATTTTTTAATTTTTTAATTTTTTTATCTGGATGAACGTCTATTAATGAATATAAATAGGTATCCAACTTTATTAAGATATTTTTGATAAATTTGGTTTGTGATATCCTGACATGATCATATCTATGATAATAGATGCCAATAAAAACAAATTGATATGACTCATGTGATTTATCACCTTACGTTCTTCGTCCTATGTGACTGATTTCTACTTTTTGACTCCTAAACATAGATCTCTAGTTCTCGCCCTAAAATATTGGAAATACCCCAGTCTTTGGGTATTTCCAGAGACTTGTCATCCTCCTTAAGAATATTTGTTTCATTTCATTGATTTATCACTTTCCAGGCGGTATCTGGCATACAACTTGACTCCTGTTGCTGGAGTTGCGGCTCTTATATCGCGAAATGGCCATCCTGCTGATGTTTGTTTAATGAGTTCCATCATGTCTCCCCTTCCACTGTCAGGTGGGATAAAAATACCTGTCACTGTACTTGGATGTTTCCTGGTTTGTCACAATCGAGGTCGTTATCTCTTTAAATACCAAGACAGAGAAGCTTCAATGGAGGCATGGGCTGATGCTGGAAATCAGTTAATTGAAGCTTGGAATAGAGAGCTGATGTCTTGTGTTCGGGATTCTTACATTGAGTTGGTGTTGGAATTTCAGAGGTTAAGAAGAGACCCTTCAAGCTCTATGATTGAGTCTGGTGCAGGTCGTACATTAAACCTCTTGTTGAAGGCCTATGGAGATCAAATTTATTCCTTTTGGCCTGTAAGCAGTGGGAATGCTCCAGTTAGTCAACTTGGTGATGGTAGTAATTTAGTTCCAACAGTTGTTAAAGCAGATTGGGATTGCCTAATTTCACATGTAATAAGGCCTTTCTATGCTCGCGTTGCTGATCTTCCACTGTGGCAGCTTTATTCAGGAAATTCAGTCAAGGCTGAAGAAGGTATGTTTCTTTCACAACCTGGTCAAGGCGTGGGTGGCAGTTTGCTTCCAGCTACAGTTTGTGCCTTTGTGAAGGAGCACTACCCAGTGTTTTCAGTACCGTGGGATTTGGTGACTGAAATCCAAGCTGTGGGGATTGCAATTCGTGAAGTGAAACCTAAAATGGTTCGAAGTCTTTTAAGAGCATCTTCAACATCTATTGTTCTTCAATCAGTTGATACATATGTGGATGTTCTGGAGTACTGCTTGTCTGATGTTGGAGTATTGTTCAATTCAATTCGAAAGTCGGCCTCAGTTGATCACAACAATACAAATTTAATTTATAGGGAACATCATGTGGGAAGTACTTCAGCTTCTAATACAGTGTCAAATATGCACAATTTTCCTGTACCTGCCCAGAATGCAGACAGTTCCGGAGATGCCATTGAGATGATGACAAGTTTGGGGAAAGCTATATTTGATTTTGGCCGTGTAGTTGTTGAGGATATTGGTAGGTCAGGGGGTCCCTTGGTTCAAAGAAACACTGATGCACGTGGCAGTAACAGCAACAATGGAAATGTAGACCAGAACCTGCTTTTAGTAGTAGCTGAGCTCAAAGGTTTACCATGTCCATCTGCCACGAACCATTTAATGAAGTTGGGGATTTCTGAAATTTGGATTGGGAATAAGGAGCAACAGGAACTAATGAACTCTTTAGCTGCAAAGTTTATGCACCCTAAAGTATTGGAGAGATCAATCTTGTCTGATATTTTTTCAAACAGTGCACTGCAACCACTATTAAAGCTGCAGAGTTTCACTCTTCGCTTACTGGCTAGTCATATGACAGTAGTTTTTCATGATAAGTGGGTGAATCATGTAATGAGTTCTAATATGGTTCCTTGGTTTTCATGGGAGAATACATCAGATGCTGGTGGAGAAGGAGGTCCTTCCCCTGAATGGTTAAGGCTCTTCTGGAGAAATTTCAGTGGCTCTTTGGAAGACCTCTTGCAATTTTCTGACTGGCCCCTGATTCCTGCTTTTCTTGGTAGGCCAATCTTATGCCGTGTCAGGGAGCGTAATTTAGTTTTCATTCCACCCCCTGTAACCAATTCAATTTCAGCAGAAGGTGACTTGGAAACTGATGCATCAGGAAGTGTTCATATTTCTGATTCTGAATCTGTTCAAGCGTACCTTTCATCTTTTGAAGTATCCAAACAGAAATACCCTTGGTTGTTATCGTTGTTGAATCACTGTAACATTCCATTATTTGATATAGCTTTCATGGACTGTGCAGCTTCATGCAATTGCTTACCTATTTCTAGCCAATCGTTAGGGCAAGTTATTGCTTCCAAGCTTGTTGCAGCTAAACATGCTGGCTATTTGCCTGAACTTGCTTCTTTTACAGCTTCTAACCGAGATGAACTTCTATCTCTTTTTGCTAATGATTTCTTGTCTAATGGTTCAAATTATGGGAGGGAAGAGCTAGATGTTTTACGTTCTCTTCCTATATATAAAACAGTTGTGGGGTCATATACACAATTACATGGCAATGATCATTGTTTGATCGCTTCAAATTCTTTTCTTAAACCTTTTGACGAGCACTGTCTTTCTTATTCCACAGATTCAGTTGAATATTCAATACTTCTAGCACTTGGAGTTAATGAATTTCATGATCAACAGATTTTACTTAGGTTTGCGTTGCCTGGGTTTGAAAGAAAAGCTGAATCTGAACGGGAGGATATACTAATATATCTTTATGCAAATTGGCAAGATCTTCAGCTTGATTCTTCTGTAGTTGAAGCTTTGAATGAAACTAAATTTGTAAGGAATGCTGATGAGTTTTGTCCTGATCTATCTAAGCCCAGGGATCTGTTTGATCCTAGTGATTCATTATTAACATCTGTTTTCTCTGGTGAGAGGAATAAATTTCCAGGAGAAAGGTTTGGTACAGATAGTTGGCTTCCTATTTTGAGAAAGGCTGGTCTGCGTACAGCAACAGAAGCAGATGTGATACTGGAATGTGCCAAAAGAGTGGAGTTTCTTGGAAGTGAATGCTTGAAATCCAGAGAATCAGATGATTTTGAGGAGTTAACTGGCTCTCAGAATGAAATTCCAATAGAAATATGGACATTAGCTGGATCAGTTGTTGATGCAGTTTTCTCGAACTTCGCTATCCTATATGGCAATAACTTCTGTAATCTCCTTGGCAAGATTGCATGCATACCAGCTGAATTAGGCTTTCCAAATGTTGGTGGAAAGAAAGGTGGCAAGAGGGTGCTCACTTCTTATAGTGAAGCTATTCTGTCAAAGGATTGGCCACTGGCTTGGAGTTGCGCTCCCATTCTTTCCAGACAAAATTATGTTCCTCCCGAGTACTCTTGGGGATCACTCCAGCTAAGAAGCCCCCCAGCTTTTTCCACAGTTCTAAAACATCTACAGGTAAGTCTAGCTGCTCCTTATCTTCTCATCCTAGAAATGGCTGGTGTAAATAAAAATTTCCCTGACATGATTATGGACAGACTATCGGAAAGAATGGTGGTGAAGACACACTTGCTCACTGGCCGACTGCATCGGGCATGATGACCATTGATGAAGCTTCTTGTGATGTTTTGAAGTATCTAGATAAGATTTGGGGTTCTATCTCCTCGTCAGGTAGTTCCATAATGCACGTTATCATTTTTCTTACATTGTTGCCTTGTAAAAAACTTCTCACATGAATTGATCTTTTGATTCTAAAATTCTTTGTTGTTCGTAAAGCTATACGAGGAGAAAAATTATCACCGAACTCAGGTTTTGTCAAGAAATATGATATATCCATTTTGGTTGCTGTTTCAAGAATTATGTGGATATTATAATTTACACTTTTTCTAATTGGTTTCTGCAGATATTATGGAGTTGCAGAAAGTTCCTTTCATACCTGCTGCAAATGGAACACGCTTGGTGACAGCAAACTTGCTTTTTGCACGTCTGACAGTTAACTTGTCTCCATTTGCTTTTGAACTTCCCACTTTATATCTTCCTTTTGTGAAGATTCTCAAAGATTTGGGACTTCAGGACATGTTGTCAGTTGCTTCTGCAAAAGATCTTCTTTTGAATCTCCAGAAAGTTTGTGGATATCAGCACCTAAATCCAAATGAACTCCGTGCTGTGTTAGAAATTTTGTATTTTATCTGTGATGCAACTGTTGAAGCAAACATGTGCGATGAGCTTAATTGGGCATCAGAAGCTGTAGTCCCAGATGATGGCTGCAGACTTGTTCATGCAAAATCTTGTGTTTATATTGATTCTTATGGCTCCCGATTTGTCAAGTGCATCGACAGTTCCAGGATAAGATTTATTCACCCAGATCTTCCAGAGAGATTATGTACAATTCTAGGAATCAAAAAACTGTCTGATGTTGTAACAGAGGTAGTGTTGATATTTTGAATTTTTTCCCCTGGTTTTAATTGTTTATATTAGCTTTGTAATATTTGGCCAACATAGAGCTTTCTTTAGTTATTGCAACAAATTTGGTTTTGTTTGCAGGAATTATTTCACGAGGAGCATTTACAAACTCTGGAATATATTGGGTCAGTTCCGCTTGTAACTGTCAGAGAAAAATTGTTGAGCAGATCATTTCAAACTGCTGTTTGGACTGTTCTAAATAGTATGGCTGGTTATGTTCCCACAATTAACAACTTAGTTTTGGAAAGCATACAAAATTCGTTAGAAGCTGTTGCAGAAAAATTGCAGTTTGTTAAGTGTCTTCATACTCGCTTTTTGCTTCTTCCCAAGTCTGTAAACATTACACATGAGCCTAAGGATTCTATTATCCCAAAGTGCATGGCTGGGTCCCAACATCAGAGGCTTTATTTTGTTAACCGTTCTAAGACCTGTGTTTTAGTTGCTGAACCACCAGCATTTCTTTCCATTTTTGATGTTATTGCTATAGTTGTTAGCCAGGTTTTAGGTTCTCCTACTCCATTACCTATTGGATCATTATTTGTATGTCCTGGAGGCTCTGAATCTGCAATAGTTGATATTTTGAAACTTTGTTCTGACAAGAAGGAAATAGAAGCTTCAAATGGACGAAATACTTTAGTTGGAAAAGAGATACTTCCTCAAGATGCTCTTCAAGTACAATTTCATCCATTAAGACCCTTTTACTCGGGAGAGATAGTTGCATGGAGATCTCAAAATGGAGAAAAGCTCCAGTATGGGCGGGTGCCTGAGGATGTCAGACCATCAGCAGGCCAAGCATTGTACAGATTCAAGGTGGAGACCTCACCTGGGGATACACAGCTTCTTCTCTCATCACAAGTTCTTTCATTCAGAAGTATATCTATGGGTAATGAGACTTCAGCAGTGTTGCTGGATGATAATCATACAGTATCTCATAGCACAAGTCTTGCTGAGGTGCCAGAAAATTCAGGAAGAGCCCAAAAAAGATCTTTTCAGGTTTGGGCCTCTCTTGACATTATATGTTGATCTAAAGTGGTTTTTGTCCTCATACTGCAGCAATATTATTATTTTATTTTTTTATAGTGTTTCTAATCCAGACCCCCAACAAAGTTGGTGTTTTAAACAGTTCAATCTCAGCAGTTTTTGTTTTTTGGAAGGGGTTAGCAGGTTAAGCTAGGAATAAAAAACCACAATCCTGCAATATTGTTGTCCTTTCATTTTACTTCTAAGACCACTTGGTTATAAAGTTTTCCTAGATTCCTATGTTTGATTGACACTAGAAATTGGCTTTTTAATTGAAAGTCATTCTTATTTTATCTCTTTCCTTTTTGTTTTATTTCGTATGCATTTATTTTCCATAATTATTTTATTCTCATTTTGCATATCCTTTGCTGATCCTGGATAAATACGTTTGTAGAGATACATTAGTTATGAAACACATCGACACTAAATGCAAAGTATGTGGGAATCTTATCCCTCAATTTAGTAATAGACTTATAAATACTTGTCAAATTGGTATTTATGGAATGTGTTACTAGCACTTTCCTTCACGCTCTTGGAACTATAGGATGGTAAATAGGTTAACCCATTATAGATTTGCACCAATCCATGCCATTTGTAATGGTTGGATATCATCATTTAACAAACTGAGAACACTTTCTTTCTCCGCAGGTCCAATCCGGAAAAGAGCTCCAATATGGTCGTGTATCAGCTGCAGAACTGGTACAAGCAGTAAATGAGATGCTTTCTGCAGTTGGGATCCATATGGATGCTGAGAAGCAGTCTCTAATTCAAAAAACCATAACACTTCAAGAACAGTTTAAGGATTCGCAGACAGCACTTTTGCTGGAGCAGGTATTTATGTTTTGGATAATTTTTCTGATCAGTCATCTATGAGAGTATTTTAACAGTAAAAGAATCAGAAGCTCCATATTTTGTATCTTAAAAGTTCAACTTTGTGTGAATCAGATTGTAGGGAAGTAACACTTTTTTCGGTTGTTAAACCTTTAAAATGATCATGATTAAACATTGGGCAATTTCTTGGAACTTTGTGAATGCTTACAATCCATTCCTGCACATTCATAAAAAGTTTGTGATGTCAGACATCAATGGATGACACTGTGTCCACCAGAAACTCATGTGAATTATGCCAGATGCACCTTCTCTTGGTTTAAATAAAGAGTTTTTATTTTATATCTAGGTCTTTTACATCGTTACTTGGAAACTTCTACACTTGTTTTTCACAATTATTTGATGTCAAATATTATAAATATGGGAATGCACACACACACATATATATATATATATATGGTGCTTGCTTTTGTAGATATTTTATAGGGGACATGTCCCTTTGGTTTCTGAACTATTCTTTTGCCTATTATTGTAACCGGTTCATAATCTGGTCACAACTTGATAAATTTTCCTAGTTATGGTGGAAATTTTATTTTTCTGCAGGAAAAGGCTGATGAGGCATCGAAGGAAGCTGATACTGCAAAAGCAGCATGGCTTTGCCGGGTCTGCTTGACTTCTGAAATTGATGTGACAATAATTCCATGTGGTCATGTCCTCTGCCGTAGATGCTCTTCGGCTGTTTCCAGGTGTCCATTTTGTCGGCTCCAAGTATCAAAAACTATGAGGATCTTTCGGCCATGATACTAGGCGGTGTGTTATATTTGCTGTCAGTCATAAATCTATTTATGGTTATATAGAGTGGCCTCTTCTTTTTTTCCAGAAGGGCAAAAATTTTATCACCGCATTTATGAGAGAACAATTGAAATGAAAAGAAAGAAGGGAAATTAAATCCCCTTGCGGTTCCACATTTTACATAGGCAAAAAGATTCAATTGAAATGGATATGGACTGTTTCATATTAGAAAGATCTTGTATCATAATTTGTCATTTGGCAGTGTCCTGTAATGCGGCACTATATGTTATGTACAGAGATATTCAAAATTGACACTGTATTATACCTTTACTCAAACTGTTTTTACACTTGCTCTTGTAATTAAACTATCTTTTTTTCTATCCTTTCCCTCATTTTTTTGTATACTAATTGTTCCTTTTTTTTTTTTTTTTAACCTCCCTATTTTAAAAATTGAGCTTTCACATGCTGCAAGGCAAGAGAAAACACCTTCTCATTATATATATTAGTACTATAATGCGGCTTTATTAAGAATTTGTTTAACATAACTAAAATCGACATTTAAAAACATATATAGGAATAAGTCCCAGGGCATACGAATCGAGTAAGACTCAAGCGAAGTGAGCGGCAACACATTGAATGTTATCCCACGGTAGAAACCAAAGTAGACCCCCCGGCTATCTTCCTCACGCTGTTGCTTCCTTTCTGAATGCAGTTGCAGATGAACTGCACCGCATATTGCTCTTGTACTCTGCCCATTTCCCGGAAGTACCCTCCAAACCAAGCTGCCAAGAGCAATTAATTAATAACTCCAATCGATCCATGCATTAATATATATATATATATATAACAATATTTTAACATTTAGCTGATGTTATATATACCTTTGCAGCTAAAGACCTGAGCACCCACAAATTTGTCATCCCATGAGAAAATGGACCTGGTACCCCCAACATTTCCTGATTTAGCAATATAATCCCAGTAAATTCTACCGTTGGTAGCCCGATGAAGCCATGCAGCAGCTCACACCATCTCATCCTATCATCAAATTAAACCACATCTTTTAAAATTACAAACTTAGGTTATGCACTTTTAACACCCTTTCAATATCCATGCTAGAATGTATAGAAAAGACGAACCCATGACAATTAATAAATAAAAACTGGCTCTGTTAAATATTGATCTCGAAACTTACAACTATAATGTAATAATAATTTAAGATCTGCAATTCTGATACTATATTAAATTATAACTCAGTATTAAAAGTGGACTGAAATTGTATTATAAACACTTGCGGCAAATGACATATATATCCGGAAATAAGTTGAGTTATATATACCTCGTACCTACTGCTCGCATAGACCTCTCCTGCTGCAGGAATGCCGTTCTGATAAAGACCAAGCTAGGTGATTGCGAGCAAACTCAAAAAGCTACATGACAATATAATTATAATTCATTTGCACTTAAAATAAGAAATTAAATAAGAATAATTTTATATGAATTAAAGGGCCGGCAAGGAACTGGCCTATTTTGCATGGACTAGAAGCTGGTAAAGCGTATGTTGGGTTTCTGGGTTTGAAAGCAATGGAAGCAGAATTGCAAAAGCAGCGGCGGTTTCAGCAGCAAGATCAGAGCATGCATGGATGCTGGCCGTCGATCTTAAATACAGTCCGCGGGGTGGTCATGTCTTCTGGTCTCTTCCAGCATTCGTGGTCTGAATTAGAATCGCCAACTTCACCGTACACCACATCAGCCTCTTGCCGGTGAGCTTTCGTTAAGTAATATGTCCCCCATTTTATGGCATTTAATGCATTCCACAGCTCTTTCTTCGCCATCAGCTGCTTATTGAACTCTATGGTGCTCCATGAAAGCATTGTTATTGCGAGCACCGTTGGAAATCCTAACTTAAGATTGTCTCCAGCATCGTAGTACTCTCCAACAAGGTCACAGCCACTATTCTGCATTGTATTCGCAAAAGTACTTAATTATGTCTTAAGGTAACATACGTGCATGGTTAGTTTTTGCTTTTTGTTTTTATTTTTTCCTTAAAAGTTTGTTAGATGTATCAATCAACTAAGTAATGAAAATAACGAAAACCTAATGCTATTAATTTCAAAGTGTGTTTCGTTTGCTGTTTATGTTTTTTTCTTTTCTTCCATTAGATTTGTTGTTAACTGAGATGTCTAAATACCAATAATAAATAATTGAAGTAAGCTAACTGTACACAATTTATTAGAAAAAAACAAAAACCAAAAACAAGCCTAAAACTCAACCACTATAGATATTATAATCCTGTCGTTAAACACAGACAGATATTCTTTGACATATTGTTTCATTTCTTTTAGTTTTATGTTTTTGTTTTTAATGAAGGTTACAAATATATTCTACACATCTAAAGAGAAGGAAGAGGTGACTCGAACTCAATACTTCAATAGTGGGTGCGATGTCTCCTAATATATGTATGTGTGGTCATCCTCTTGTTACTATGTTTTCATGGATTTTATCAAGAGGATTTTTATTATTTGCCTTTAGATTGATTTAAAGGCCAAGATTTAAAAATGTGATTTTACAATATATAATTCTAATAACATACTAAAACTTTCAAAGGACAAAGTGAACCCGATTCATTTAAAATATATATGTGTATGTTACTAGAATATATACACACATATATATATATATGCATGGCCATAGAGATTGATGAACATCTCAGTACTCCAGCATTTTGACCGTCTTGAAGCCCAGAATATGAAGAAGATAGACAAACCCAAAAATAACATGCGAAGAACAATCATCGTTTTAACAATTTAAAGATTCAGAAATGGAGAGACGTGCATATTATTTATAAGGAAATTGCTAGCAGGGATTAATATTGCCTTCATACTTCGATCTGCAGTTATGACAGTTTTATCATTTATTACAAAATCGCATGTGAGATGACATACAATCCCATGACTAGTTTAATTTCATGTTAATTAGCTCCCTGTTTAGTTTTAAGTAAGAATTACATTGATCTCAATACATTTAATATGGAAACTTAAATGAGCAGTTGGAGGATAAACATGATATAATGTTTAAACATAAAATAATTTTTCAATAATTTTTTTTTCTAAATCCAATTAATTCTGACCGTTCGTGTTGGCGTATCGCATTCTTGATTAATTGTATTAAAGTTGCTTAATTTTAATCAGTGCCTATTAATTATCCATGTTAAATGGATTGACTTATTTAATATATTTAAATAAAATATTATCATTTTTTATATTATTTTATTATTTTAAATTTTTATTCAATAATTTAATTTATCCGTATCAATTTCGATTTAAACGAGTTAATCTATTAGTAGCTCATTTATAATTTTGTTAATCGTCTTGACACTAATAAATTAATTAGTGAATCGTTTTCAAATTGTGTTAACGTATAATGATTTAAATTATCAGCTCTAAACATATCTACATGTTGGTCAAGAATAATGTACATACAAAATATATCCCAATAGTAAGTAATTATTTCATAACAAGTATGATTTTAATTTATTTTGTGAGGATTTACATCAACTGAAACAAAAACAAAACAAAAAACAAAATATAAAAAAAGGATTAAATATGGAGATGCGGGGTATCGATCCCCGTACCTCTCGCATGCTAAGCGAGCGCTCTACCATCTGAGCTACATCCCCATACTTCTAAATGTACAAAAATATGTATTAGATTATAATATTGAGAAGCCTATCCACTGAGTCAGTCCAGGCGCTGAGTTGCTTCAAAATCACCCGCGAAGCCGTTAGAAGATAAGGAAGATAAGACAGAGAGAGAGAGATAGAGGGAGAGAAACTACCGGTTTCGATGGCGACTCTGCAACTCACTGACTGTTCGAAACCAGCAATCCTCCTCCTTAAGCCTTCCTTAACTTCTCTCCTTGCTTCCACTCCTCGCAGCCATTTTCGATTCCCTCAATCTCCATCTCGCTTTATTCCTAAAGCTTCTTCTTCTTCATCTCCGCTTCAGCAATCTTCGATCTGTCGAAGGCGGTTCGTTGCCGAGACAGCAGCGATCTCTCTATCTCTGGTTGCTCCCTTCTTTGGTTCCGTACAACCGGCGAACTCCGAAGAGACCGCACTTTCGGAGTGGGAAAGAGTTTACCTCCCAATCGACCCTGGTGTTGTCCTTCTTGACATTGCTTTTGTGCCCGATGACCCGAAACATGGTGAGTTCACAGAACTCTTTGTCTATCTTTTTTTGCTGTTTTAATGCTTGAGAAAGTATGGCAAAAATTCGCGATTTCAGATATCCAGTTTTGCTCACGTTTTAAATTTAAACTATTGATTCCACTCCTTATACAGTGTTGATTCTTCTTGGCCTTTTCTTTTTTATTTTGGTTATCATTTCTAAATTCTTTTCTTCTAACGATGTTTGAAATTTCAAATGGCTAAAGTTTGAAATTTTTTTGATAAATGATATTGTTTGCTTGCTATAAAAGGTGAAGAAACAAAGAAATCAAATCCTGAATTTGTATGTTCTTTTGCCTGGGGTTTGAAATTCAGATGTTGCACAGTTTTGTTCCTTTTTTCTACTTTCTGATTAAACCATTCTCATATCGTGAACTCTAAATTACTTTATTCAACTACTATATATGGTCAAGGAAACACCTCCAGAAAATTTAGAAAGTAAAAACTCAACTACGCTACAAATGCGACATTTTGTTTTGAAAGAAGTTTCTGGAGCACCTCCAACATGCCTTGGCCTACAAACCTTTTAAAGATTAATTACCAGTTGATTCCTATAATGCTTCTACAAGTTCTTTCCTTTTATGCTCTTTCCTATTTTTCGTGTGTTCTAACTTCCAACTATATTGCTGAGACTTTTATCTCCCTGATCCAGTGTATACCCTCTCTTTCTCAAATAAATGCAACAAATTTGACATTTGGTTATCATGTCAGGATTTCTTTTAGGGACCAGGCAAACCATTTTGGAGACAAAAGATGGTGGAAATACATGGGTTCCACGTTCAATACCCTCAGCTGAAGATGAAGACTTTAACTACAGATTTAACGCCATAAGTTTCAAAGGGAAGGAGGGATGGATAGTTGGGAAACCTGCAATCCTGTTGTACACTTCTAATGCTGGAGAAAGTTGGGAAAGAATACCACTTAGTGCACAACTTCCTGGTGATATGGTAATCATTTGAGTACGAAAGTAATACTATTCAAAGTACACCTCCCATATCAACCAAAACACAGCCTAAATAATTTTTATTTTTTTCTTCTGTTTTTTATTCCCCCACCCACCATATTCTTTCCTTATAGTACCTGATTTTGTGCTTATCTAGAAAGTATGAAACCATATAGAAGAAATTTTCCTTTCCTTTTTCCCAACGTAGTATTAATTTTTCTTGAGAACAATCTTTTGTTAACAAACAACTAGTTGACTAATTGCTTGCCTGCCTGCAACCTTTTGTTTGAGAATGCGTATGTGTGTTTGACATAGCTACATCTTTATTTTTTTCTTTTGGGAGGAATCAATTCAATAGTCTAAGCTAGGTTATTCTACTATTGCACACCAGGTATATATAAAGGCAACTGGTGAAAAGAGCGCAGAGATGGTGACTGACGAAGGTGCAATATATGTTACCTCAAACAGGGGTTACAACTGGAAAGCTGCAGTTCAGGAGACTGTTTCAGCTACTCTAAATAGGTATGCTGCTGATGAAAGACTAATCTAAGTTCATTAACAAATTAAGCAATGTTCAATATTGTAGCTCAGCTTCAATTATGTAGTTTTGTTGCACTTGCAGAACAGTTTCTAGTGGCATTAGTGGTGCAAGTTACTATACAGGAACTTTTAACACAGTAAACCGTTCACCAAATGGAAGCTATGTTGCTGTCTCAAGCCGTGGTAACTTCTACCTAACTTGGGAGCCTGGGCAGGTGAGATTCTCCTTTTTAATAATCTTCTCTCAAGCATTGCATCTGTAAAGTATTGACTCATTTTTAGTTCTGTAGCATTCTAAGTCATATGCATGTCATTAGTTATGTGATATATCAATTAGTCTTCCTGGTAAAACGAAAAACAAAAATTTGGATACTTTTTATCCCTTTTAGCTTGTCTAGCTAATGGTTACTCTGCAACAGATTAATGTCATGATTTATAAGTTTTGATTTCATTTTTATGAATTGCAATTTTATGGTCTTTGTACAATGTCAGCCCTTCTGGCAGCCACATAATAGAGCGGTCGCTAGAAGAATTCAAAATATGGGTTGGAGAGCTGATGGTGGTCTTTGGCTTCTTGTTCGTGGAGGGGGACTTTATCTTAGCAAGGGTACAGGGGTAAGTAAACATCTGAGAATATCTTCTTCTGAAGTATATGGATTCATATATTCTACATTGCTGTGAAATAAACTTATTCTGTGAGCATTTTTTGGAGCTGCAGCATCATTATACGAATTACTTAGGTTCTGGAACATTCTGGGAAGAAAATTTGCTAAAGAAACAAACAACGGAAAGGAATATCTTCAAAACAAAATTTTCTTATAATAAAAAGGAATTACTTTCTTGTTTTTAGCATATCAATAAAGCAGTCTTCACTTTCTAATTCTTATTTATTTATTTATTTATTTATTTTTCCTAATCCTTGGTTTTTCATGGGTATTACTTAATGGATATATTAATATTAATGTGTGCCCAATAGGCCAGCATAAAACCTTTTAAATTAAAAATATATATATGCCATTTATCATTTCTGAATCAAAGTGTACAATAAAATTAACGCAGCTTTTATCTAACTACATTTTGTGAAACTTCTTTCATATGTTCTCTACGGGGATGTGTTACTTTTCCTAATGTCTGTAGAATGACAGGCTTGAGTATAATATTTAATTTATCTGTATCAAGAGATCATTTGTAAGGTGATAATGCATGGATGTCACTGTAATAATGCCTTTCTGGCTCACTTACTTACCTGAGATAAAGTTGTTATATTTTATGGCTGAAGTATCATTGTCATTTGTTATTTCAGATATCAGAGGAATTTGAAGAAATTCCAGTGCAGAGCAGGGGTTTTGGCATTCTTGATGTTGGGTATCGATCAACGGTAACACATCCTGTTTATGTTCTTGAGGAATAGTGTACTTCCTCCTACTATACCGTTTTCTGCACTCTAGAAAACTGGATGGATATCTGCAATACATGGATTAGCTGATTTCTACGGGTTACTAATTGATAATGCATGCATGTCTAGTCCTGTAAATTTTTTTTTATGCATATATGAAGTTTGTGCTAAACTTATCAGTTTTGCTATATTTGTACACTGAATATTTCATTATGCAGGAAGAGGCTTGGGCAGCAGGGGGGAGTGGGGTACTATTGAGAACTACAAACGGTGGCAAAACATGGATCCGCGAGAAAGCAGCTGATAATATTGCTGCAAATTTATACTCAGTAAAGTAAGTTTTAACCTTCTACTTAAGAACTGGACGATTCATTTTCCCTCTACATGTTGACCACTCTACTCTCTTCATATTTTGATAAGATAATCATCTTTCTAGTGGACGAGAAGAATACACCAATGCATCAAAGAGAAAATGTTAGCAATTTAGGTGGGGGGGTGTTTGAAAAAAAAAAAAGGATAAATGAAAGAAAACCATACATCAACTAATGCTATACTGTATCACAGGTTTATCGATGACAATAAAGGATTTGTACTAGGTAACGATGGAGTCTTGTTACGGTATCTTGGATAAAGTTGCAATTTACACACGGTAATTGATTAATTCTCCACTTGTGTTTGATTATTGTTGTTAATTTTATTATATTATACATGTCTATCTGCAATTTCCATAATTCTTTATTTCCTCATTTTAAATTTTATGCGTGGTATTAAAAATGACCCAAAATTTTGTATGCATTTGCAATTACATCTATGCAGGTTTATCAATAATGCTTGCAGTTTTGTATTGTGAATTGAGAAGAGAGACCAAACCTATATTCATTTCATGTTGTACTTCCTCTGTAATTATTATACATCAAATCACTGTCTGTGCCGAATATGTTGTCCTCTGAAGGATAAAATATTCAAAATAACTCTCATTTGTTAATTGTAACACCTAGTGAAACTAAATTTAGGTGTATTGTCAAACCCATTTGTTTTTCTGTTTTGAATGAAAGCCATTGCAGTTGTTCTCTTTATTATACATGAAGCTATTGTACAGGTTTTAGCAGAATGAGGAGGAAAGAATGTAATACTATAAGCAATGTTCCTCTTCACTTGGAGCTAAAAAGAAATAAATAATAATTGTTCAAACATGTTTGTTCATGTAGCATGTCTTCTGAAATTTGTTGTTGCAAAAACTTTAATATATATATATATATATATATATATATATTATATGTAAGTGGTACAACACTTGTGTAAACCTATTCACCAAAAAAAAAGGAAAAAAAAAAAAAAAAGCACTTGTATAAAACGTTGTCCAAGATCCAGAAGATGGCATAATGTCGTGTGCTAACTCTAAATATATGCAAGTAATTACAAAGGGCACAAGAACTATGACATTTTGAGTTGGTCAAACTATACCATCACAAATTAGGTACTGAAAATGCATTGATTATACATATATATATGCCCCACACACACAATTTGAATGGTACAAGCTAGTAATAGATTGTCCAAAAATAGAAAAAAGAATACTAGATAAAAAAAATAAATAAATAAATAAAAAGATTCCCACAACCACAAGAGCAAAGAAAACGAAATCATAATTTTATGCGAATTTAGGCAGTGGCTCACCTTCCTACTATGGTCTAAAATGTCGATTTTTAATTGAATATTTTAGTATGTATTGTTTCAATCTTACATATAAGGAAGAATCATATGATAAGCCCAAAAATCTCAAATTTAACTAATTCTAGATTTGCTTTAAGATTTGTTTTTCGTATTTAACCTCAATTTATCCCTAAAATTTTTTAATTCGTAGGATGTGTTGGTCTACCAAACCCAGCATAGATCCGGGTTAACCTAACTGGGTTCAATGTACTTTAAGCCAGCTTCGATGGAACTTGGAAGCATTCCCGCCATGCCACGTAATCGCCAGTTTCCTTTTATCGTGGTGATTCTAAATCAATAAAAATACCATTTTTACGAAAAGGAAAAAAATTCTATTATATTTTCCAATTTCATAATAATAATAAATACTACTCAATGCTAATATTTCTGACATCTTCCTTTGAAGGAACAGAAAGAGAGACAGAGAGAAAAAACTAGCGCATGAATCTTTCTTCCGTCTAACCGGAAAAACTGGAAGGAACAGCCATCGAGAAAATAGAAAGAAAAAAAAAATATATGCTAGAAAACAAAAACAATTTACAAACCTAATCTTCGCTCTCCCAAACTAACCAGCGTTTTAGATAGAGTCTTAGATCTAGGTTTGTTTATTCCTACTCCTAATCAAAGTTTTCTTTTGTTCAATCGATTTTTCTCAGAATTCTCGATGTTTCAGTTTTCTGTTTCAAAAGAAAGAGTTTGTAGCAATCAGCAATCGCGAATGGGAATTGGCGAATCCAATTAGGGAATTATTGGCGCTGTGATAGAGAAAGATGCAGATGGAAAGAGAGAGACAAAATGTGAATGGATTTAGGAGTTACAGTGAATTTTGTTGCGATTATGATGAATATGGCGTAGATCAGGAGGACAATGGCCGGAATATATATTCGTCGAATTCAATGTCTTCTTCTTCGGCGACGCTGTTGCCGGTTTCGTTGCCGCCGCTTCCTCCTACTTCTCCGCCGCCTGGTGTCGGTCACATCGAACACCCCGTTTCTAAATTGGACACGCTCGCTGGCGTTGCTATCAAATACGGAGTCGAGGTATATATATATATATATATATATATAAGTTTGTATAAGAAATTGATTGATCTGGATATGTTTGATTCCTATGTTCTAATGTTGGTCATGTATGTAAAAGAATATATGATTTTCTGTGTCTCTTTTCTTAAGAAAAAGTAGTTGTTGGGTCCTAATGGTAAATAATACGCGGGGTTCCAAAATTTTCAAGCGCAAGGACGAGGTTGTTTGTTATTCACGCAAGTAACCTGAGGCCAGTGCAATTAAAATGTTAAATTGTTTTCTTCAGAACTGGCTGGTTTAATTATTTGCCTTTATTGATGTCTTTCTGATAATAACAAGATTGGGTTCGGTAATTATTTGGTTTTTCCCTTTTTATTTTTGGCGATTTTATAGGTTGCCGATATCAAAAAGTTAAATGGCCTCGTTACAGATCTTCAGATGTTTGCCCTCAAGTCTCTTCAAATTCCACTACCTGGGAGGCACCCTCCATCTCCTTGCTTATCCAATGGTTCCTACACACCTGGGTAATCATATCTACACGTTATATCATTCTAATCGCCACTTTTCATAGGCAAAGTATCCCTTCCTTTTTATTTGACACTTTACAAACCTCATATAGAATCGTTTGTTAGCATGTTCTACAAAGGTATGTTGGTTTGGTTAATGCATATGCAGTTGAAATGTTTGCATGTCTACTTTCTGCTGCCTCCCTTTTGTTGGACAATAGTAAAATGGTAAAGGTGATATTTGTGATGGTTGGATGGCGCTTGTGATGCTTAGACTTGCGCCATTTATTTGTCTTCCTAGACCTATCACCTTAAGCAGAGGTCGGTTTGGGGTTGAGGGAGCAAGGGGAAACTGTAAATTTGAATCTATTGCAGGCCTGACAGCGATGGGTAGGAAACAGGAGCTAGAGATTACTCTTGAACCATCCACCCATATCTCTGTTACTTATGATTGCATATAAATTCTATTCTTATAGGAAATCATTTCTGAATGGTCATAGTTTGTTTTTTAACTATTTCTTTGCTCCTTGAAATATTAATGGTATATGTACATCATATTTCTAAAGGTCATTGCTATGAAATTCTTGTCTGAAGTGTGCTTGTGATATACTGTTTTCACACTTCTACAGACAGAGTAGTTCTGACCGGATCTCAACCCAGAGCATGTACCGTGATCTGTTTGAATCATTCCAGTCCCTTAGATTAGGCTCTTCTCCGCGGCAAGTCTCCTCAGCTATGTGCTCTTTACAAGGTTACTATGGGCTTAAACCAGCAGAACAACGCCGTAAATCTGAAGAATTTGAAATGGGAACGTACAGAAAAGGAACTGCAAGCTATTTGGAAGATAAACTGCTCCCTCGAACTACAAACCCAGCTTTGCGATGTCATAGGAAGTCAAAAAGCATGGTTAATGGTTTTTTTGATGAAAATGATATGGCTGATATTACTCCCGCTGCAGAAGTTAGAGAAGGGGACTCTGATAAATGGAGTGAGAAACTTGTAAGAAGGCGTCAGAAATCTGAAGCAGACTTCTCTCGAACTCCTGAATTGCTGTTGGAAGATAACAGCTGCAGTAGTGGGTTTTCACCAATAACAGGAAAGCGCCTAGCTCCTAGACCCAAAGCGGCTAGTCGAACTTCTCTAGCAACTGATGTGGAAACAACTGGGTTGAACCCATTACCATTAAGCTTTGGAGAATCCTTTCTACCGGATGGGTTTTTTGGAGTGAGGAAGTCTTCCAGTACATCAAGTTTGCAGGATCAAGAGAGTATTAGTTCTGCATCAATCTGGTCAACCTCCAAGTGGAATTTGAAACCAGATCTACAAGCTTTTTCAACTGCGGGCATTGGAAAACCAATATTCGATGGCTTGCCTAAGCCAATAACGGGGCGAAGAAGCAAAGCTGCGCTTGACTGATCCACTCTAAGTTTGCTACAAATTTTGATCCATTATTTAACCAGGGCCTGTCAGAGTTGGCACCCAATCAGTAAATAGAGAGAGAGTAAAGCAGGAGGGGGATTTCAAATTGAAGCATTTTGAATTATATGCGATTCAATTTTCTTGTTTATATCGAGGTAGTAGAGGACAAGGTTAAGAGGAATAAATGAAGGATGCAACCGACTTTATGTTCTTAAACAAGGTAGCAAGCTGAACCAAACTTAGACACGTCCTAGAAAAGTTCCTTTACATTTTGGTGCCTTAAAAGAAAATATATAAAAGATATCCACAACAAGCTTTTGGAAAATTTGTTTATTTATATATATGTAAGTATAAAGAACTACTTATATTATACATTTTTGCTCTCTATTCTTTTTTTATTTTAATTTCTCTATGATGCGTAGTACTCAATGTTTTGGTCGTCTATAATTTTAGGAAGCAGAAATTTACAGGAAGTACAACCATAACACAGAGCGACTCCCAGCCTTTTAGCTCTCGATCCACGAAGGCCCATATTCGTTCCCGTAATTCTCACGAATTTTGCCAAAATTTTAGACATCAATGTCCATTAGACCTTTCATGAATATTACCAAGTTCTAACCAGAACAAGGGCGTTCAAGATAAGAGGCGTTTATCAAGTTTAGGCCTTAATTTTGACTATTTTATGTAGTTTATCCTCCAAAATATTCGTTAGGCAATAAAGTCCTCAAATTGTTCATAGATGCTCGTATTGTCATTGTGAAAAATAAGCTTCAAATCTATCATACCACTACCATAATAGTTTTTTCCGTTTAATAAAGTCTGATCCTAATTGAAGGTCGCAGCTAACAGTCAAGCACGTTCCTCATTTTATTATAGAAATAACATGAAAGTATTAAGATTCAATCAGATGTATTATTATATATAAGCATAAAATTACCAGTTCAGAGCTTACACCCAACTTGGTTAGTAAGATATCCACAAATGTTAAAGGGCTTTAGTTCCTTTGAACAAGGCTATAAAGACTTAAGCAAACACAAACAAAAAAGTGCATTGCAGATAAATTAACTTCTAACAGTCAAGAGCTTAGCTCTAAAAAGTGAAAAGCCAGGGAGAAAATATTAGACGGACCTGCACTCAAGACTGTCTTTATGGTTCAGCGGGAAGAAAAATAGACGGAAGCTATTTTCCTACTGAGAAAATATTAAACTGTCTACATTTGGGAAGATTCAGCATGATTGCTAAACATCTTTGAAAAGAGCCGGGCAGTAAGTGTAGTAATCAGGTTCCAACTCTACAATGTAATTCCTCGATCTCATAACATTAAACATGAATTGGAATCAATATTCAATATACTAGTGAAAAACTTAATGGGTCCTATATATCCTTGAAAATTTCCTATTTATTCGAAAAAAAATAAAAATTATGCTGTTTGAGAAAAGAAGAAAACTTTTTGAGTCCTTTTCTTTATTTTGTCTCTCTGAAAACATGGTTAATATACCGGCATTATTTACATTGAAGAATGTAACCTGTGACCTTGACCAGCAGAAAGAGGGAGTAAGGGAGAAACAAAAGGGCAAACACTAAACAATTTATCAACCTTTATCGGTAATCCACCTAATTTACTATAATTATCAACAAAAGCCCTAATGACAGTAACTAGGCTTAATATCAAGGTGCATTGCCAAGTTGAGAGTTGCATAGATATTAAGCATCAATTACAACATCCAAACAGCCAAATGCAATAATTTAAAATGCAACACCAGATTATTTTTTTGTTGGAGGCAAAAAATGAAACAAAATGAATGTTACTAAGAAGTGAAATTTGTGTTCCACAACAAAAATGACAAAACACAAAACAATCTGTAAAATTAGAAATAAAGCAGTCTATATTATTTCATAATGTGTATTTACTATAATACAGCATGCAAGATAGCAGGGTAAGATAAACTAAAATTCTTTTGGAAAACCTTGGGATGTGTTGCACATGGAGGAAAAAATATCATGAATACAAAATGTTGTAACAAATGCAAAGCTACTACTAAATCAATTTTCATCCATTCTGAACCATCAGGAAAAAAACTACCTTTACATTGGAACAGAAAATGTCACATTGAAACTGTACTCAACTAATAAACAATTAAGACATTGTCTCGCCCCAAAGATCCATATAAAATATTTACCTTAACATTTGCAGTAGTGTTAACAGCCAAGAAATTTGAAACTTGAAACCTTATTCCTTCATGAGGGACCAAGTTTTAACCCCAAAATTCTTTGGCATTTCTGGTTTTAATCCGCTCGCCAAAACCTGCAACAATACAAGTTAACATATCATTCTGATACTAAATGCACCTTCAGAAGACAAAAAAAAAAAAAAAAAAAAAAAAAAAAAAAAAAAAAAAAAAAAAAAAAAAAAAAAAAAAAAAAAAAAAACATAACATATGCATCATACCAACACTTTCAGCAATATTTTCCCTTTTCTCTTTTTGCTAGCTTTATTTCTCAGTAAACAAAATTTTAATACATACAGTCCACCATTATATTTTAACTTTATAATCACAAAATCTCTCTCTCCATCCCACAAAATTTCTCTCTCTCCTTTGTGTGTATGCATACACCCACAATATACGGGAGGTGGTGGCGCCCACTATTTCAACAAAAAAAAAAATTATTTAAAAAAAATTGTTGCTGAGGAGAAAAACTTTTAACTGTGGGGTTTATACTCTTAAGTGGATGTGTTTTCTACTTTACTAAAAGTAGGTTTATTAGATGAGGGGTCAGAACAAAGTTCAGTGTCAGCATAATTTACTAGTACAAACAAAACAATATCTGTTGACAAAATAAAATTAACTAAAGGATAAAACCTAACAAAGAAGAGACTTTCTCAGGAGAAATGTACTATGGTGAAAAACAGAAGAGATAAAACAGAAGGCTAGATAAAGCAGGTAGGTGATAATTCTAATAGGAAAGACCTCAATTTTCTTTGATTGCATGAAGTTGCAACAAAGCACTAGAACAATAAGTTAAAGACATTGTGAACTTTTTATTCATATAAGTTAAGTAGTTTGATAAGCAACAACACACCAAACAACTGGGTTTTATTACTAATTAGTGCCTCCAAACACCACCCTCCTTAAAAACAGGGAGGCCAGAATTCGACTTCAGGAAAACAATTGGTTATGGAGGGTTATCCCATTGTTGCCCATCAAACCATTTGATAAAAAAGTAAAACGATGGTCCTCTGACTAATATGTACCATTCAGAAACATGAAGTGCTTAACCCCAAAGGGATGAAGGGAACAATAAATCACTCAAATATAAATTGGATAACAATGCATATATAAGGAAAAGAAAGCCAATAAAAAAATTGAGTCAACAAGCTCAATTAATTGCTTGAAATTTATTTCTACCTTTGATACTCAGTATAATTACATTAATAAAGAAACAGGTGCACTAACCAAGTTAGAACATGGGCATACACTCAGAAGCAAATGTTCCCGGGATACACTTGTCAGGAAAAATTACAATATACACAATCCTGCCAAAAGCCTCCACGAGTTCTCAACACTGCCTTCAAGTGGTAGTTGGATTTTGTACACAAGCTGACATGCAACATAACATTACCATCTCTGCTTTCAGCACTGAAACACCTGGAAAGCAGAGAAGACTTGTCAGCAGAGCAACCAAACGTGAGAAAGAGAGAATGAATAAAGAGATACCAAATAAACTAATCAAACTCTTCTGTGACACAATAGTTTAACAATCAGCAATAAATGTTCAGTCAAAAGATAAAAAATAGAGCTAAGAAAGAAAATCAATGGACAAATTATGCTCAAGTAAGAGAAGGCTGAAGCTTCATATAACTGAAATAACCAGACATAATACCACTGACCGGATAACAATCTATAAAGTTACAAGTTAAAAGACTTGAATGTGAAAACTTCCACTTCCATTGTAATAAAAAAAACTTTTTAAGATATGTATAAGAACTTACGAAATACTTTTCAACATTAAGCTGGTCTCCAACAATTAAGTGCAGAGATATCTGGTCTACTTGGTAACATCTGGGAAACACCATTACCTACAAAGATAACAATAATCCTTTCAGAACAATAAAAAAAGAGAGGCAGATGATTTTTGTTTGGTGCAGGGTATTACTGGGAGCTCATTTATCTACAAGGAACATAAAAGTAATGACAAACAAAACAAAGCAGTTTACAAAAATCACAAGTTCAAGGTCACCTGACAGGGGCGCTCCAGCTGGTACAGTATTAGGGGCAGACTGCTGAAAACCCATATTATTTGTTGGTGGCCTTTCAAAGGGCGGTCGATAGTAAACTGCCAGAGTAACAGTAATAAAAATGTTGTGCAATACAAGGAACCATTAAGAAACCAACTAAAGACAGCCCGCCTCTTTAAGATTCATAAGAAAAAGATTGGACCGGCATAGATTTTTTTGCATGATAGAAACAGCCAAAAAAAAAAAGCCAACAGGAAAAACAGGTTTGCAACAAGAGTGGCGAAAAGACCGGTGGAATAAACAATATAGTTCCAGTACTTCAAATTCACAGTTTTAAAAGCCAGACATGCTGCAATCACATTAAAATTTTATCCTAGGCGTCTGAGAAAGTCATACCACTTGAATTTAGAAAAAGTATTCAGCACCCATGAACAACGTCTCATGTATACAAGTTCAATACGCACAATTATTTGATAAATGATAATCATCTCAGTTCCCCCTTTTTTATCAAAGCAAACTTTATACATAAATACACAGAGATATGCCATGACAGAGTATACAGAGCACACCTACATTATGTAAGAACAACTTATCACTATGAGAATAATAAAATCATAAAGCCAAAAAAACATCAAGTTTTTTTACATAACAGGTAATTACGCAACATGCATAAGAAACCACATTTAAACAAATCTATTTAACAAAACTTGTGCTACTTCTACTTATTGACAAAGCTTCATACCTTCCTGGACAAGGGGCGGGCCTGAATGCATTCTCCCTCCATTCACCCATACACCTCGTTGGTTATCACTCTTGAATTCATTAGAGGGCATCCTCCATTGTTCATCAGAAACGAATTGTCTCCGTCCATCAGGAAGAGGTGGCAAAGAGAATGGGCGGTGGTATGGATGCTGTGGATGTTGCTGAATTGTGGGCTTTGTATAAGAGAAATGACTGGAAGGGTTTTGAGGAGGTACAGGATGCAAAGGTCTTTGTACATAAGGGGTATTACCTTGTGAAAATTGTTGGTTTGGCTGAGAAACCTGTTGGTTTATATAAACATCATTATGTCCATGTTCTAATTGTCTCGAGGAATTAAATGCAGAAGGTTCACGAGGAACACAGACTCCAGGAGGAACAAAGCAAGGTGGTTGCTGTTGGAACATTTCACTTTTTGAAGCAGAATCAGCAGGACCCCCATGAGTAGTGCTTCCTGCCCTTTGGATACCCTGTATAAAGTATGAATATATTATAAATATACACATAAACCAACAAATGAACAACAAAACATCATTCCAAAGTCTTACACTAGTTGTGCTACTGTATTCATGAGGCACAGGAGGTTGATATGCCAACTGTGGTGAAGACTGTACTGATGGTTGAGACGGCAGTATCTGTTGAGGTAGCAATGAAGGCTGGGCTGGTACAGATGACTGAGAACCCAACAACTGTGGAGCACAAGAAGGTGGTAAAGGAGGAGGAGGTGGCTCAAAAGGGAGAGGTGGTGGTGGCGGCGGCGGTGATGATGGAGATAATGGTGGCGGCGGAGGCGGAGAAGGAGGCAACGGAGGGAGTGGAGGAGGAGAATCAAGAGGTAGTGGTGGAGAACCCTCAGGAAGAGGAGGTAACTCGGTGGAAATGCTTGCAGCTGATTCCATGCCCTTGTCTGACACTTGCTGTTGCAAGTCCATTTCAGAAGTGCTACTAATGAACAAGGTCTTTTCCTCCTTCGGGTGTCCAGAAACATCTTCCATTTCAAGCTCCCCATCAACATCCTCCAAGATGCAATGCCGCCTGTCATTTGGAGTTGCTGTACATGTTTCCGACTCTCCCAAAGCATGGCTTGGTTCCACTTGTGATGGATGACCATTCTCCATACAAGAACTGTTTGGAAAATCTTCTTCTTCTTCATCATCGTCAAATGCATGAGAAGATAAAAATCCAGGAAGCTGAAATGTAGCATTACTGTGACAAAACAAAGATAAAAACAATATGCATCAGAAATAGAATTCCTGTTATAACAATACCAAAAAAATGTCCTTAAAATGTACAACCAAAATCATGTCACGTTTGATCAAAGCTTTAAAATTAACACAGAATTCTCCAGAATGTCTTCATAGAGGGATAGAAAGAGGGGTGGGGGAATCAACAACCAAATACTATTGTACATGCATAGACTGACCAAATACCAAGAGCTATAGAATGCCAGGATCTCTATGAACATAGTTCAGTTTTTCCTATCAATGATGAGGTTCCTATGCCCATCAAATGGTAGAAATAATAGTACATGTAAAATATCCTGCACAGCTTGAAGGTTAACACCGTTAAGCATGTGTAGTTTTGGTCTAATATGTATGCACAATTGAGTACACTCCTATCAACTTAAACTTTATAGTGAATTACGAAATTTAATAAATAAATCAATGGTTGAAAACAGTGAATCAATACCCAATATCTAGTTCAGGTATATGCCTGGCATGGCTATATTAATAATGGTAATGTATAGTACCTATAACCATGATATATACTATCTTCATTAACTACAGTAAATAAATCAATAAGAAGTTGTCTATCCATCTATGGGGACAGAAAAACAGACCAGATAACCAATGCTATTATAATTATGCAGATTGCGCAGAAGAACTAAATTCAGACCTGCCATACTCATCAACAAGCATCCCTTCCATTTCTCTGATTGGATCATCGACAGCACGCTCAGATCGAGAAGGACGTCTAAGGGAAAAACCAGCAGTTGTATCATCATTTGAAACTCCTATGTCATCCATGTAACGTCGAAGAAGTGATTCAGGTAATATTTTCCTTTCCAGCCACAGCCGTAAAACCTAGTTGATAAGACCAGTTAACCTCAAATGCAAAATAGATGCCACTGAACAGTATAACGAAAGAATACAAACCTTGAGACACTGCCGGCGGTTTTCACGAGCACCAGTACCAGCTGGAGCAGCAGCACCTAGAAGACGCGGCAATGCTGCTTGAACTGTTGGGATGTATGAAGCTCCCGCAATGCCTGAGTATTAAATAGTCGTAAAATGCATAAGTCTCACAGAAAAACACTCATACTCAAGTAAGTAATAACTACTATCATATAGTTCCCCAGGGTCAACTTGATAACAATTATCGTCCTGTTCTAACAGACATGTCCTCAAAAAGAAAAAAACTTACAATGCAAAACAATCTACCCATACCATGTATAGATGGAGACACACAAGCGCATGCATTTCCATACACAACTAAATCTATCATTGAGAATATAGCACTTTCCCAAGTAAATATACCTTTTTGATTATGTGAGCATTGAGTGATGGAATCCACAAGAAAGAACAAGTCCACTTTACGATGAAAACTCGGTTCACTTTCCAACTTTCGTATAAGTAGTTCCACAACCTGAAAAAAAAAAAAAAAAAAAGAAAAAGGAAATGAAAACTTCATTCCAACAATTAGTTATCCCTTCTATCAGGCTAAAGATCAATCGCAAGGCAACAATCACATAGTTCAAATAAAAAAAAAAACTTTACAATATTTACAAAACAAAGTAATAAATCCAAATTAGACATACTGTGAACCTCCAACTTTTGTCCTTTTTTAATTTCTACAAACTACTTTGGATCACCAATTGCCACCTTCAGCACATGTCAATAAAATTTTACCTTATCAAATGTGAAGCTTACTTTGTCATGTAGACACTAGACAGTGAGAAAAAAAATTCACAGGTATGAAAAAGTCATCATGCTGTCTACTACACACACATATACAGATTAAAGTCACAACCTTCACATTTGTGCAACCTCTCAAACAACAAAAAGAGTAAAGAGTCAATAAGCCACAGAACCTACCTCATTAGCAATACCATACTTGGCACAATCAATGGCAAGACGAGTTGCACGTCCAATGCTTTCTTTAGTCCTAGACAAAGTCTCTATCATTCCTTCAAAAGCATCACGAGCAACAGCAGCCTCTGTGCCACCACTTAATGAACCTCCAGCAGCCCTATGACCAGAACTAACTCTTCTCTCTTCAAGCTCTTCAATGTCAAGATGACCTTGTGATACAGACTGATTACCGAGATTTGAAGGAGAACCAAAACTTGTGCTATTATAAGATCCATGGATATCAGCCAGAATCACATTGCTGGCTCCAGACAAAAAATGTTGAACAGCGGTTGGACTGGGGCTAGCCCCCTGGACATCAGTGCTCGTCGCAAAAATAGAATTGGGAATTCCAAATGAAAAGGTTTGTGATTGAGCTTGTTTCCGTTTTGCTTGCGCAACTGCAATAAGATGTTTCATAGACATAACAGATTCTGGAGTCCTAGAATCTGTCAAGCTACTTTTGTCTTCTCTAGCTTCCATTCTGCTATTCGTAAACCAAGAAAAGATTAAAAAAATAATGGAAAATAAATAAGATTCATACAATGAAAAACATAAAAAGTGTGCATACTTATCAGCAGGCTCTGTCGACTTTTCTCTCAAAAGAACAGGGTCATTGGTCTGCAAAATTGACTTGGGAGTCGGCTTTGATCTTTCTCCAGATGTAGCAGGCCTGTTTCTTTGAAAAGTAACTTGATTTTGGGAACTATTAAAAACTGGAGCTGAACCCTTGCTAGACCCAGCCTGAAACTTTTTTTGACTTCCTGTAGTGGAAACCTTAGAGGAAGGTTTCATAGATTTATGTTCAAGAACAGTTTTGGCCGCAGAAAGCAACTGCGGAGACTTTTTTGGAGATATCAAGATTGGTTTTGCCTCCTTGGATGATAACTGCTCAGAGTCTGATTTGCCAGGACTTTGATAGGCATATACTGCCTTCTCAGGCATCTTATCATTAGCTTGAAGTTGGCTTTCACACCTCCTTTCATCAGTTTTAAATTGAATTTCAGGCATTTTATCATCAGCTTGAAATTGGATTTCAGGAATCTTATCACTTTTAGGTTTTCCAGGTGAAAGAGATCCATTAAGCAAATGGGAAGATGATTCCTTCAAATGACTGTCCCAAAATTGAGTAGAATCTTTGATATTCTCTTGAAATTTATCAGAACTCTCACGATTTGTATCAGATATCTTGATATCATCTGAAACATATGAAGGAGCTTTAAAATTTGTAGCAGAACCTCCATGAATAGGAGTTTTAGGTTCCTCCTCGTCATCATTATCACGAAGGCAAACAGCTCTCCTTTTTTTTTGTGACTGAATTGCCACAACTTTAACATTAATAGAACATGAGACATCATTCTTCACTTCAAGAGGGCCCTTCTCCATTTTATTATCAGAAGCTAGAGTAGTGGAATCAGACATAGCCTCCAGTGCTCGGCGCCGACGTTTTGATAGGGGTAAGACAGCTTCATCACCTGAAACATTTGATCCAACAATAACATTTTCAGATCTTGAAGTGAGATTATTTTCTGCTTTCACTCGTGAAGATCTTTTTGAGTCCATTTTTGAAACTGCCTTGTGGCCAACATCACTACTACTAGGAGAACCTCCCTTCATACTTTTTGGTAATGATCTCCCAGGGGTACCATCCCCTGCATTTACACTCTTCGACTTTTTGGCAGGATGTGAAATCTCATTTGCTCCTAAATTAGGCTTCCCAAATCCATGTTGGTCCCTTTTTGTCCTCCCAGAGAGCTTGTCTTTGGCCTGCTCGTCAGGAGCAGGAGCAGAAACGCTCGTCTCACCTGGAACCTTAAAATGCTTCTTTGCTTTAAGCAGATTTTTGGACTTTTTTCCAATACTGATTTCAGATGACCTAAGGTCATCCGGAGAAAATTCTTTTCTATTGTTACTAGAGGCACTTTTGCCTTTCATTTTATCTTTCAACTGCTCACCAGATTCAGGAATATCAACACAATCACCAGCTTTATCATCCTTCAGTAATGTTAGAGCAGTTTTACCACTTTTGTGAACATCCACTTTATCCTCAGTCCTCCTCTTTGAACCAGTACCCAACTTCTTCAACTTGTGACCATTTGATAATGCCTTCTGCCCATTACCTAAATCTTCTTCTTCTAGATGAAAAGAATTATCTGGCCCAGATGTCACCAATACCTCTTTCTTTACTTGTGCAATATCAAATGTCTTACTTATTTTCTCAGAAGACAACGCAGGAGACAAACTACCACTTACACATGAAGCAATAGAAGGCTTTAAATCGTGACTGTCATTCTCACCTCGTCTATGTGAACATCGCTCCAACTTAGAGCCAGAATCACTACTTTCCTGATTCACCACTTCCGCAATTGTACCTTTCCCATCAATTAAATCAACCTCTTCTTCATTATCCTCTATTCCATCGGCAGAAGGGGCCTCACATCCAAGGTCTGACCTATCAGTATCATCCCTCAAATCACTTGCTTTCTTTTTCTGCAACTCATCAAATGCATCACATATTTCCTTCACTGCTTGGGTGAAGTACTTCGTTTTAGCATGACACCTAGCTGACAATTTATTCTTTGTCTCACTGGTAAATGCTTGAATATCCGCAGGGGCAACAAAGGCTCTGGACAGAATAAACATATCAATGGAAAAACTAAGATACCATTAGCAACCAACATAACCAGCAACCAATAGACAGAAAAAGAGTGATGGATGGCAGCAAAGTTGAGCAGGAAAAGGGGACACAAGACAAGCCACTGAAAATACAGCATATATCATTAATAGCTAGAATACATACACATCCTTTATAAGTAAACTGATTAAGAACAACTTACAGAAATACTAAAGAAATAAGCAAACATGACCTAACTTCCTCATACCAAATGGTTTAGAAAAATCATGCACAGTAAACAGGAAGATGCTGGTAATAAATACAGAATATATGTTCATGTTTCAAAAGCAACCAAATGCTCCTTGCATAAAGCTAACCATCACTAACAAACCTTAGTAGAAGTCACAACTTGAAAATATTGACAAATATCTTAAACAGGGTGAAGATTTAAGTTTGCACAAGCATCCAGGTTAGGCAATCTTTAACTGTAATAGAAACCTCTTGCATATACATTAATTTAACCAAAAAAAAAGTTGCATATCAACATTCACATGCACGAGTAATAAGCAATATACATAATTGATGCAATGCACATCAATAAAGAGCAATGCTTGGAGATCATAAATATGTGTAACCATAATTTCTAACCATTTATAGATCACACAAGTGATCTGCAAGTAATATATTCTAAAATCTTTTGAGAGAAAACTCAAAAGCTTCATGTATTTCTAAAGCTAGTGCCTAGAAGAAGGTAACAGTAAGAAAGATGTGAAACTAATAGTCTTCCATTATGACTTCCTGTAAAGCAGACTAAAACAGTTGAACTAAAATATTATATACTCCTTAATATGCTAAGAAACAGCTAATTTTACGGATTTCCTTTTCATGTCAAGACCACTTGCTCAAATAATCCTGTAGTCAAGGGTGTTTTATTTCTTATCTATTGATCAATTTTCAATTAAGCGTGATATATATTGATTATTTAAGAATTATTTTACTGGTTTCAAGTTTGGTGTATAAGTTTTGAAGTTAGATAGTATTTTAGTGCAGAATAGAAGTATCATTTTAAGTAAGGGTTGTGGAATCACACTGTTCATCTAGGGAATAATTTCCATCTAAGGGAAAATAAAAACAATGCACATGCTCCTGAATCTCCTAATGGTTGACAATACATATAAAGGGACGTGTTTGTTGTCAACAAAAAATAGCTGGACAGTCCCACAAATAATCACAGAAAATAATTTCCCCAAATGATTCCTGCATTTGAACACATCTAATTTACCATGTCAAACTTTAGACTCTAATTTCAACTGTCAAATCAAATGACAGTGAAAAAATGTTAATTTCTTTCCCTCTCCCAAATTCATTACACGTCTGGAAATATTTCCATGCAAAATATCTTTTCATTTACTTTACATTATCCCAGACCGTATAAATCCCTTATGCCAACTTCAGCAGAAACAAGATGGATGGAAGAAATGTATTCCTAAAACAGCATTTTAATACATTGCCTTTTCTACTTTCAAAACAACGTTGATCTTCTAACCTTTCAGGAACCAACTACCAGGCTGCTCATCTTGTAGATATTCCTTTTTATTTAAAATAGAAGATGTATAACTGACTGTTTAGAATAGAAGTATATGCATAACTAATATTAGTAATCACACTGTACTTTCAGTTCTCACTATCCTTGAACTAGTATGAAATAACATAATTCCAAAGACTTACATTTCTTCTGTTCCAAAAAATTGGACAAAATACTTCTTGGGGTCAGGAGGTTTATCCCAGTCTTCAGGCTTGCTAATCTGCAATCCATATCAAACAAAGTCTACCTCAAGTACTAATTAAATTTAAAGTATATAAATCAATGTTTAATAAATATAAATATATGCCAAAAAGTATATGAATATATACATATATGCACGCACGTACATAAATATTTGGATATATAAACCGAATGCCTTATCCATGGAATTTACTGAAATAATAGATGCACCCAGACCAAAAGAACAACAAATAGAAGCCGTTATAATTCTAAAACACAGAAACCATTGAAGCCGTTATAATTCTAAAACACATAAACCCACAAATCCTAACCATGAGACTAACAGGATAATGATACTTTGGAGAATGAACCATCGAGGAAAGAAAATCTAAAAGCAACAGAAGGACAATGATCAAACTAAACAACCTCACAATTTTTCACCTTAAACTAATGAGTTTGGAAACTCTTAAATCCCAAACATATGTAACCAAAAATTCCCTAATTTGATCCATCCAACGAAACCCTATGAAGCTAAATCAACTGAAGCAAACCATCCTCAAATCAAATTTTCAGGTAACTAAATATAATGAACGAAAGCAAAGAACTATGGAAAAAGGAAACCCTCCCCCATATCACATACGATCAGCAGAATCAAGGAAAATCGTCAATGTGCACAATCGTAAATGAAAACCGAAACTTAAAATAATAGGAAGGACCAATAAATCAGATACACACCTTAGCAGGCCAAAAAGGAAAGCCCTTGACCTTGGCAAGAACAAGATCGCCGAGACTCAACTGGTTCTTGGCCTTGGCCTTGTTCGCTCCGCGTCTACGCCCCGGAGCCATGGCGTCGACGCCGCAACCTTAGAAACAACACCTCTGAACTAAAAAAAAGCTGCTGGCTTTAATCGAATCGGTAACCACCAAAAACCCTAAAGAAATCCCCGAATTTCGAGAGGCTTGGGGAAGTAATCTTCGCCGGCAGTTGACGGCCGGTGGAGGTTCCGGCGCCGGAGATTCTAGGTCATGGGAGGAGGAGTTAAAGCAAATGAGGGTTCCGCATTAACGATTGAGAAGAGAGAAAAAGTATGTGACAGAGAGATTGTAGAGAGAGGAGAGGGATTGAGGCGGTCGAAGAGAAAGAGAGAGAGTAGATTTTGCGCGAGAGAGAGAGAGAGAGGGGCTTGGCTTGGGTGGGGGTTGTAAGGGTAGGCTGCTTGCGAACTGGACATATTGGGAATTTTTGGATTCTCTACATTATATTTATTTTATTTTTAATGAATAAATTAGTATTTTTTTTTTTTTTTCCTATGGAAAGATTTTTTTTCTTTTTTCTTTTTGGACGGTTTGTTGAATAATTGTTTTTTTTTTTTTTCTTTTATGGAATTCTATTTAGAGAGCATTGAGTTTGGATATTTGGAACACGGTTACTGTGTTTTCTTCATTTTTTTATTTTCATTTAGTTATAGCGCGAGATTCATCCAAAAAAAAAAAACAATTAGTTATAGCGTGAGCTTTTATATTATATGAGGCCTTCCTATTTCGTCCCCGAACCGAATATGTCTCAAATTAAATGTCTCGAGTGCACGAAAAATAAATATTTATTATTTTAGTTTTTTTTTTGTGTTTGTAAAAACATTAATTGAAATATTATTTGTAAAAATAGTGTCCGGAAATAAGATAATTTTTTTTTCAAAATAAGATAATTTAAAAATTTACAGTAACATTTTCAAAAAATCCAAAATAATTAAGTTGGAGTAAAGAAGCATTGTCTTTAACAATTTTTAAAACTAAAATTACAGCCAAATCTTTCAAAAAATAAATTGAAAATAATTCGAAGGAAAAAAAAAAATCATAAACGTCACAGAAAGAGAGTGAATGCCAATTTTAAGGCGTCCAATCCAGGAATATTATTTACAGTAAGTGATAAATAAATCAATGTCTATTAGAAAAGTATCAGCCGTGTCATTGGTCGTTATAAATGTTGCATTAGAATATTTTTGGTAGAAACCTAACCAATAACCATGATAAAGTCTATTTACCAAAAAAAAAAAACCATGATAAAGTCTTGGTTAACTTTGTTCACATATCAACCCTATGGCAATCGGAGAACCAAAAACATATAAAACATACTCAAAAAAACTCAGAACGATTTAACTTTTTCTAAATTAAATTTTAAATTTTGACATTTGATCTCTTACATTTGCTGGCCTTTATAATTTTTTTAACCCGAATGATAAAATCAAAAATTAAAATTTACGACCTCATTTAAACAAAATTTTTAAATCTTGACTTGGACTTGCAGTAAAACATACTTTTGGTTCAAAGAAAAAGGAAAGCCTTAGGTAATCTAGATGTGATGTTTGATTGAAATAATTCAACCACTTGCTAAAAGTCTTATAAATGAGAAATAACGTCGAAGGAGAATTTTGATATGTTATGCTCCAAAGTAATCCAAGTCATGTTAAATATTAAATTTTCTCCCTTTTATACTTGGGTTCTAACTATTATGGCTTTTAGATTATTCTTTTATTAGTCTATTTTTGTGGTTTTTCAAATTAGGAATATATGAAATAATTAGATGGTCTAAAGTGTTAAAATATTTGTTGAGATCCAAACACTTGTTCCGTTAAGGTGAACACAAACAATGATCAAATTATAAAAGTAATGGTCAGCCGGAAGGAAAAAAAATTCAGAAACAGTAAAAATCATTTAGGAAGACTAAATTAAACTTCATATAAGAGTCTTTAAATTTTAAAACAGCGATGTTTCAACGCTGAGATCTTACCCTCTAATCCTTATTGGAGCTTTTATCTTTATCTTTGCCTTCATTGCCAACAGCATCAGTAACTAGAGCCATTGGTCTTTGGTCAATAACTTCATCGATTATCCCAAACTCCTTTGCCTCTTCTGGGGTCATAAAGTGATCTCTATCCATGTTCTTCTGAATTATATCTATTGGCTGCCCTGTGTGCTTTGAATACAAAGCATTCAGAGAATCCCACACCCGAACTATCTGTTTCGTGTGAATTGTCATATCTTTTGCCTGCCCACTATACCCACCAGAAGGCTGATGTATCATGACTGTTGCATTTGGAAGTGCCCGCCTCTCACCCTTGGCACCTGCAGCTAACAGAAGAGAACCCATTGATGCAGCTTGACCTAAACAAATGGTATTGATTGGTGATCGAATGTACTGCATAGTGTCATATATCGCAAGACCTGCAGAAACAAATGCAATTATGAATAACGAAATAACAGCAGTAAAATTTACCCAAATTAAACGCCGTGCACGTATTCAAACTGAGAAAAAAAAAAGTATGGTTTACAAGTAAGTTTAGAAATACATGTGTTTTTTAAGCCTGAAAATATTTAAGGCACTTCCATGTATAGATATTAAGAAACTGTAGAAAACAAATAAACTAACATATCACAAACATGTAGAACAGAAAATTATAAACATTTGGTCAGGAATTATGTGGCCAATCCCAACTAGCTGGTATAAGGCTTTGTTAAACTCAGTTGAGTACTTGAGTTGCATTAAGGATAATAAGACCTGAATTCTAATTCAATAACAAATGGGAATATTTGTTCTATCAAAGTTTGTGAGGACCTTTACTGGGACCTTACATTATCATTTGTTCTTATCTTAGTACAGGAAAAAGTTCAACCCTGCTTTTGAGGATTTTGTAATTTCAGATTTCCAAGACATGGATTGTAGTAGTGCACAAATTCAATTCAGGTTCTATTTACATTGTTGAGAATTCTTTTGATGCTAGATAGTTCTAAATCCATGTATTTTTATATCTCACAGTTTTCAACCTTGAATGATAACATGGCACCTAGACATGACACCCAGCAGAGACAGTACTTAGATGGTTTTTAAGGCAATGGCCAGCAATAATCAACTCTACAATTGCTCTTTCAGCCTAAACCATAATCCTATATAGTATATATCTTTCATTTGCCATCAAGCTGCCTACACACAAAAAAAACCCAAACCAAAAAAAAAGAAAAAACCAAAACAAAACAAAACAAAAATCAGAATCCAAATCCATACTAGAATTAGCAACGCTTACAGCCTACACACTTCAGTATAACTCTTTTGAGTAATGATGAACAAGTGTGGTCTAAATCAAGGAATTGCCTGATACAAATTCGGGCAGCAAAGAAGGTTTAGGTGTGATGACTAAAAAAAGAATAGCCTACTCTTCTCTTGGATATATGCAATGCATAATGTTCTTTCTAAATGACAACCAGTCCACATTGCTTTTTTAACCTTTACTCAACTACACAAAAAGCATAAACTATTCACTGCTGGGAACTCAAGCTAAGTTTTCCTTGCAGCACCATACTTAGAATCCTCAACACAACACAATCACATTCAAACTCAAATATAAAGCCTAATAACTCTCTCCACCAAGTCAAGCTCATAAACCATGATATGCCAAATTCCAAACCCATCAGAAATAACCAATCATAAGCAGAGATCTTCTTCCTTATCCATGGCTGCATTATATAAAATTTTAGGATTTAATTTAATCATGTGCATACAAACATTAAGTATATCAATGGGTGAAAAGATCAATTTATGTTATCACATTATCATCTTAATCACTGGCAATATAAACCACAACTATTTATGTTCCATCATCATAGATATGCCAAACTCCAAGCCCATCAGAAGTAGCCAATTGTAAGCAGAAGTCTTCTTCCTTATCTATGGTTGCATTATATAAATTTCAGGATTTATTTTAATCATGTGCATACAAACACCAAGAAATATCAATGGGTGAAAAGACCAATTTATGTTATCATATTATAATCTTATCACTGGTAATATAAACCAAAACTATTTATGATCCATCATCATAGTTATTAACGAGTACATTTTGGGTTTTGACATCCTTAGGGCTCGTTTGTTTGACAAGATTGGATAGGTTAGGACAGGATAGGACGGGATGAGAATATTTTAATCCAATTATACGTTTGTTATTCTCAATAATATTAATCCTATATTGTTTGGAAATAGTCCAGAGATAACCCAATCTACCAAAGACTAAATAGTCCAGGATTTATTTAAAACAAAATCCATGGTTGGACTATTATAATCCAATCTTAATTGTAAATTTAGCAAACAAATAAGGACAAAATTAGTCCAATCGAGTCCTAGTAAACAAGCATAGCCTAAAGGTCTGCTTCTATTTAAATGGAACTCAACGCATCAACACCGCCCTCCAAGACAATATATAAAACAAAAAGCCAGTTAAAAGTTTTATAAAAGAATCCAATCGTTATAACCCAGCATAATTGTCGAACACTATTATTTTTAGCCATTTAATGGTTGGTTTTCATCACTTCCAGTTACAGAACTTCAAAAGAAAATATAGCAACTAGAATAAAACATTATCAATCAATAAATTACAAATCTATGAGCTCAAAAGTATTGACACTCATCATCCATAGAAAGATCCAAAAGTAGTTAATTCGCTGCTTAAAATCATTTAAAGAATCTAATCCTAAAATACAACCTGGGTCTAATCCTGAAATGAGAATTGGCTATATACTTATAATATCCAAAATTATTCATATTGGAAAACTTATCCAAAAAAAACATTAATATTACAAACAGGAAATGGATATAAAAACACACACAAAAAATATACAAAAAAGAAAAGCAAAGAGTGGACCTGCAGTGACGTGTCCACCGGGGGAGTTGAGGTACATGTTAATGGGTTTGGAAGGGTTCTCAGACTCGAGGAAGAGGAGCTGAGCGACGACGACGTGGGCAGTGTCGTCTGAGATTGGGCCATTGATGCAGATAATACGCTCCTTGAGAAGGCGGGAAAAGATGTCGTAGGCTCGCTCGCCTCGAGAGGAGTGCTCGATGACCATCGGGATCAGACTGTAGCTCCTGCGAGCTTCCCCAATCCCACCTGGTCGAGCCCAGGCTCTGCTGCTTGCCATGACTTTGGCTCTCGAAATTAGGCTCCTCATCGTTGAAGAGAAATAGATGGAAGAGGGAGAGACCAGGGCTCGAGCTTCAACCCAAATTCAGATTCAGATTCTGGAAGTGGGCGATATAGGGCTTATGAATAGAATTATGATTTCCCTCTCTCTCTTTCTACTATTTATATTTGGACAAAACTAAAACCCCGCTACTCGATTTATAACCGTTTTTATTTTGCTTCCAAGATAGACCCATCTATACAGATACATTTTAGTAAAAGCTTATAATTGTTATTTTTTTTTTTAATAACTTATAGTT